>CM069906.1:88413070-88634070 GCA_036172215.1 Camellia granthamiana
AGAAGAGTGGAAAGTGAGCTTGTGGGAGGGAGAAAGAAGAGAAAGAGAGCAAGTCTTGCAAAACTAGTTCCATAAGCATTTGAGTAAGCCACAACACAACTCTGTCTTATATTTTCATTTTTCAAATACATGCTCTTAGAAGTTTTAAACATTCATTTCAGATGTGTTTTGATAGTATTCTCATGTTAAAAAAAAAAATGAAAGGAGTTGAGCCATGATTCTACCTTTCTTGTATTTCTCTTAATCGGTATAAGACTACCTTTTTCCATATCAAACTCTCAAAATTTCCAAAGGGTACACCTTCACCTTAAATTTCTGAGTTTAATACATATTGTTTAGCAAGTTTTCATCACAAGATAAGTGGAAAATTTTCCCTAGTTGACCTCTTCTCTCACCAACTTTCTTGTTGCAAGAACTGTGCCAGGAAAATCTATTTTACAGCCAACTTTCAAAATTTCTAGAAAAATGTAGAAAAATCTTCTAGACCTCCATTTTATGGCAGAATCTTCCTTAGGGAGTTATCTTTCAACTAAAATTGGTTTCATTGAAAAAGAGTAAGCGATTTGTAAGAAAATCCAATTTTTGCAACGGTCGACGAATCTGGACAGCGCTGGAACATTTCTTAAATAACTAAAAATCTAGAAAAGTTATCACATTTCCGAAACATGTTCTGAAAACTACATTAAATTCTCTACGAACCATAGGAAGGCTAGGTTCGGGAAATATCTGAAATAGCCCTTTTGATTTTAATCTTTAAATAGTATTGAATCTGGAAATTTAGTTTTGCATGGGTGTTTTATGCTCTTGTGTACATGAATATACTTATTAGTTTATGATCATGTCTTGGTATGATATTTCATGTGTTATGATTATGTTCCTTATCTTCTTCATTTTAATGATGCTTATGCGTATGTGGATATTACTATCTTGTCGAGTTTGTTCTAACTTGACTTAAAACATTAATCTAAACGGAAAACTTAATTGGGATGGTATTGGGTTTTCGATCACTTGAATAATGAAGAGATGATAATGTGTTATGTATGGATTGATAGGATGTGCTCCCTAATTGGAGGTTAAGTCTTGCGCAAGCGGTTGTCGCATAAACCCTAGAATGGAATGAACGTATTCGAACTTTTTGTGATAGTTTGATTAGTGAGATTAAGTTCAGTCCGGATGGGACATTCAGGAGGGTAAAACTTTTTTGGAAGGATAAGGTTGGATTCAGGAGATAAAACATTTTTCTTTTCGCTATCCCTTTTAAGGCCCTGCGGTTGGCGCTATGTGGTATATAACCGTTGGTAGGCATCCGAGGTTAGTTCTGCAACAAAGCAACAAAAAGGGGAGTTCTAAATAGTCCGATGTCCAATTCTTGTGGTTGGGAGGATGAAATCTTTTTGGGGGATTTCTAGAATACTAACCACTAACATATAACCTTTGTTATCTATTTGAATGACATGTTCCTTTCCTCTATTATTGAAATTGCTGTTGTTGACTTGAATATCATGCTTTGCTACTTGCTTGCTATAAATGTGATGGTGTATTGGACTGGGAAAAAAGGACGGGATGTGTGTGCGTTTATTGGGCATTCAAAGCTCATAGCGTTTCATGCCAGGTGTTGAAGACTATTAGTCCGATCAAAGGCAAAGCTGAAGCATTTGAGGACGTACGACTACCCTAGGAGGATTAGAAACTAGTTTGTAAACGTGTTTTGAGATTGTAAGTATTAGATCCCATGTTGTATTTAAGACATGATTTTGTAATTTGTATATATATAACATTTGTAACCTATCCTTATACCCCGTCAACTCATGTAGGCCTTGTATTAATACATTGTCAAGATCTGTCAAAAATGTAGCTTTGCTATCTAAAGTGGTTAGACTTTGAAGGGAGGTTATTTTGACTCCTCTGACCTTCCTAGGATCTTGCTTGGTTATTATCCAAAGGACTCATTAGTGACGTTTCCTACTCTTGTAACCTTAGATAAACCCTGTATTTGATGGTTAATATATTATCTGATGTTCCCGACTTTTGGGCCGTCACAGATCCCAACAAGTTGTCAGCGCCACCAGCTCGAGTCAGTGTATACTCTGAAATTGGTGAAGTGATTTTCACATCTGCTTCACCTACAAGGCTGACATGATAAGCTTTGAAAATTTTGGTTAGCAGAGCTCCAAAAGGTAGTGACCGGCCACTGAGAGTACCAAAATTTGCAACCACCATTTCCTTTAGTAGTATGTAGCATAAATCTAATGTTTGTCCAACTTCAAAACAATATAACAAATAAACATTATAAAATGGAACAACATAAAAATGTCCTTTTTTGGGATTGACATTTTCGACTATCCATCGATGAAGAATATGAAGGTGGGGTTTCAAATGTCTTGCTTGTAAACTAGTGCCGGTAAATTGGTTCTCACAAATTGTAGTATAAACCTCACTTACATCACCAACAATGTTAACTAGGTCAAACTCACTTTGAAAATGACTTTGCAAATCCCCTCACTGAACTCCAATAATTTGTGCCAAAGTATGGGGGTTCAGTGTGATTAGTTTACCTTTGACGTAAGATGTCAAACTATTCTCTCCAACTTCTCCCTCAGCAGGTCTCAAGTAAAGGTAAAATAAATACATAAGACATGGATATACCTTTCGTGGTAAATTGGTTAAAGGTAGCCATCTCATCATCTGCAGTCTGCCAACCAGCAAAGGATCATACTAAGAAGGTAGATTTACCTTTCTCCTGGTAACAATTGGTTGGTTGGCAGAACTTGGATAAGCTTGTTTATGATTATATGTGAGAAAATCAATTGTTGGATAGGTCTACTCTTGTTAACATGGTGGAGGGTTAGAGGTTTGGCCACGTTCTGGTCTGGCTCTTTTTGTTCTCGGCATAACTTATAAACGTAAGCAAAAAGATAGCAAAAGGTAACAAAAATGTACAAAAAATGTATAGTAAAATGTATGAAAATGGTGCGCAAAAGGTAAGCAACAGATAACCAAAGCTCAGCCTCGGGTTGAGACTTGCTAGAAGCTAGAATAGGCGAGATCGGTTGACCTGCCGGATGACCCACCAGTTGTCCGGCTGGATGACCCATCGGTTCACCGCGGGGTCAACCTGTTTGTTGAACTGTTCGGCTTACTTTTACAGCTCTGAAATTATGAACAGCTCTAAAAGAACCTTTGATCAAATGTCTTAGTCTCTTGTTTTACACGGATATGAATTGTAAAAATATAGACTGAATTTTTGAAATTAATTGATTGTGAAATTAATTGAGGTAGGTGGTGGAGGAGGTAGTTGTATCGTTCGGGTCTCTGATCTAGTTGTATTGATACTATTTGAATAATGAATGTCAATAAAAATGGTGAAGAAATAGGTGAAAGTTGTGAAGTAATGAAGTTGTTGGAATGAAGATGGTGTTGCTGAAATTTGTGAAGTGAAATTATTGGTTAGCAGAGTGATATAAAGCCTCAGTCAAACAAATGGTCAAAAACACACTGCTGTTTTGGCTTCTTTTTTTTTTTTTTTCAAAAGCTAACCAACTATTGTGGCACGCCATTTTTTTTTTCTTTCCTTTTATCGAAAGCTGACCAACTGAGATTTTGCAGAGGATTGATGGCTCTACATAATATGAGTTAAATTACGATGTTGTCCTTTTTATTTTTTTTCTAACACATGAATTTAGTATTCACTAAAAGAGGGGTAATGTGGTCATTTCAATGTCAAACACATCAATAAATAGCCACACTAATATTATTGATGGTACTTCCACTTCACGGGTAAAATAGACAGATGAGGCACAATAATGAAGGTGAAGACAACGGTATAGGTTCACGGATTTTTCATCAAAGTGATAAAATTTAACAAATGAAAAAATGTTTAGGTAGTGTTTGGTAATATTTATATTTTTGGTTTCTATTTACAAAAATTTTATTAATTAGTTTTTATTTATTTTTTTAAAAAAATATAAATTACAAACGCGTTTGGTTTGAACAAAATATTTATTGTCTAAATTTAATAAACATAAACAAAAAAAATATGTTTATTCAGGTCTAAAATATTTATATTTATTTTTTATTATTTTATGACAATGAGATCATACACATTATAATTGAAAAAAAAAAATAATTACAAAAATAAGTTGGGAAAAAATTAATTTTAAAAAATATTGAAAAAAAATTGAAAAACATTAATTGAAAAAATTAATTGCAATAAAAATTATTTCAAAAAAAAATATTTGGAAAAAAAAGTAATTGAAAAAAAAATGAAAAAAAATTATTAATTTATTTTTTCAATTGAATTTTAAAAAGAACTTAGTTATGAATGTTGATAAAAAATTTCAATCGAGTTTTAAGTTGTGTATTTGATTATAAATTATAACTTTTTGAATTAAGTTTTAAAATAACCAAACAAATTCAAATTTTCTTATTTTATATGTCACATCAAACTTTCAAAATTCAATTTCACGCTTAATTTAAAACTCAATTCAACGCTCTATTCAAAAATCATAACCAAACAAATTTTCTACATTCAAATCATAATTTTAAAACTGACAAACTCAAAATACAACTCTATTCACAAATCATATTTAGATAACTCTATCCAACACTACCTTTATTTTTCTGTTAAATAAAAAATTCAAAATTCAGAAAATGTCATTCAAATTTTTCCAAAATTCAATTTAATATAAATGATAGATAGAAGGATTGGAAGTCAATTTTTATAAGAAAAAATTTAATTTGATAGTAGTAAATAAATTGATGATGGATGGAAGATGATGAGACAAAAAGATGAGGCTAGAAGAGAGGATGAGAAGAAAAATGAATTGCAAGGAAAATCAGATTCCACGTCGTTGGGATTGCATATCCAAACAAACTGCTCCCTCCTCGCGCCCAGCCTTGTCGACTTAACCAACAAGACACAGAGAGAGAAGAAGAAGAAGAAGAAGAAGAAGACAATGTCGATGTCTGTGTCGCTCTCCTCTGCATCTCTATATGTGCCTAGTACTAGTAGTAGTAGTAGTAGTACACACTTGAACTTGGCCTTTGAATTGAGGAAATGGCGGATCAGAGCTTCCTCCGCTGCTTCTTCTGGCGTCCAATTCACCACTCTTGAATCAGCCATTGCCAAGGTTCCTCTTTTATCTCCAATTTCAAGCCTTTCCAATTATTTGATGTCTCTTTTTCATTATTCATTGCTCAATGTCTCAGAGACTGGAGAAATTTCTTAGGGATTTCCTTCTTTGGGGAAGAGTTTTTAACTTTATGGGCTTTTTGAGAAGTGGGTAGGTAGTTAAAAAAAATTTAATTTATTTTGAGTGGAAAAAGTCAAAAATTTAGTTTTTAATATGGGAGCAGCTTGCTTCTAGTCCGGTGTTGTTCGGCCCGTGAAGGTTCACACGGTCTCATTTTGATAATCTGAACCGTTCAATGTTTAGATCTCGTCGACTACTATATTCTTGTCAAAAATCACGTGATCGGATATCGATAGTTATGTGATCAAATCAGTTTTGTATAAAAAAAAAAAAAAAATGGACGGTAAACAAATTAACGGTTGAGAAAAAATTAATCCGATAAGATAGCTATCAATATCCGATCAACGTGATTTTTCACATGCATATAGTACTCGACGAGTTCTACATATTGAACGGTTCAGATTTTTAAAATGGGACCGGTGGTGGCCCCACGGGCCGAACAGTACCGTCCAGTCCGATCTCGGATTAGAGGCAAGCTGCTTCCTTTTAATATAGGTGTGTTTTCTTATTCACAAGGGTAGCTTGGGGATCCATAAGTTGGAGGCTTTCAACCAAGATTTAAGAAAATATATATATATATATATATCATTAAATTCGCAAATTAATTTCTCAGTCAATAATATGATAGATTTATATGTCAAAAACAAAACACAAAATCAGAAGAAAATAGGATTATATGGATATACTTTTTCATATATATTGTTAAACAAGTAATGCTATACAAACAAAAATATTGTACAAAAGTAGTGCTATACAAATGAAAAAACTAGTGCTATGTAAACATAATTTACATGTTTGTCACCGCAACATCATTTTGAAAGTAAATTCTGTAAGAAAATTTTGGCAATATATCATTTTCCTTGTAAAAAACATTGCGTTAGTTTGGGCCTAAACATATAAAAATTTAAGAAATACCAAGTGTACACACCCTAAAAAAAAAAGTGCATATCTCCACTTCTAACCGTTAGAATTTTAAAAAATGAATTTGTGTACTTGCTTCATAACTACCACCACTATATATCATAATCTAATATCACCAAATTCATAATTAAAAGCAACCACGATGAGTGATAATCAAACACAACTATGAATTATAAACATTTCTAATTTAATAAATTGTGGTGAGGATTGAAAGTATTTTGGAAGGGTGGCTACCTTTGCAATTACAAACGAAAAAACCAAAACATGACATAGTAATACAATTTTGCTGTACAGGTTATCGAGGACTAGTATGGGAGGGATTGGGTAATTGGTCTAATAGAATAGTTATTGGGGGCTTTTTGGGATGGTTCTGTGGAAAGGAATCATGAGGTGGTTGGTTGATTTTGCTTAGAGGATTTTCTTTAAGATGGGTGATGGGAGAAGAGTGAGGTTCTGGTTAGATCCAGAGTGTGGTTACAGACTTCTTTAGGAGGTGTTTCTTGGTTTGAATCAGTTAACCACTGACCTTCATGTGAATGTGGGGGATTATTTAGAGGTGTCTTAGAGTGGCATTGTGTGGAATCCACAGTTTCAGAAGGCTTTCAAGGGCTGGGCACTCCAATCTACAAAGACCTATAATTCAGAGATTTAGAGTGGTGGTCATGATCTTTTGGCTTGGAGAGTTTCTAAACAAGTTTTTTCAGTTCAGTCTTTATACTGGGATATGTATGGTGACTGGGATTCTTCTTTTCCTTGGAAGGGTATATAGAGGAATAAGACTCCTAAGATTGATTTCTTTGGTTGGAGAACTTCTTTTCAGGCTATTCTCATTCTCACCATGGATAACCTTTGGTAAAGATGCAAGTTGATTATTTATTGATGTTACATGTGTAGGCAAGTGGTGGAATTAGTGAATCACCTTGTTCATTGTCTGGTTGCAAGTGAGTGGACCTAATTTTCAGATTTTTGGTATAGTTTGTGTTATGCCTTATTTTTATTGATTTATGGAGCTCTAGATGCGCTAAGAGATCAGAGAGGAAGGCTTGGCAGACCACAACTTTATGTGCTCTGTGGACAATATGGACTGAGTGAAATAGGAGATCGTTTGATGGTGTCAAGCTTCCAATTTGTAGTTTGAAAGGATCTTTACTCCTTTCCTTATTTTTTATGATTGAGAGACTGCCGTTTTCTGTTTTTTTATTTTATTTTTTATTGGCAAAAGTTAGTTGTTAGTAGTTATAGAATAGCACCTATGAGAGTTAGCCTCAACACCATTGCAAAGCACAAAGTGCTTGCCTCCTAATTCAACTCCCCGTTAGGGAGAGTTGAACCCATGACCTCCCCCTTGGTACTAAGCCCTTAGGAGAGTCATGGTGGCCAACTAAGCTAGGCCTCGTTGGTTGACTGCCCTTTTCTGTTGACTCTATTGTGCAGAGTTCCTAGGTGATTTGTGCATGCCATTTGATTTATATCCTATAGGTTTTGGCTGTTAAGTGTATAATGTTCTTCCCCTCTAGGTGGCTCACTTTTGGGTCAATAAAATTTTTCTTATCAGAAAATAATGGTCAAAAGCTCTGAAACATTATAATTGAACCGCAAACTGTTACTGTTTATTGGAAGCTTCAGGCATATAGTGTTGCATGAGTTCTTTTGTCATTTTTACAGCATCAGTTGAACTAGTTTTAGATGGATAAATATTTATTACATTAGTATTTTTTCTAGTTATATTGAGTCCTTTGCACTATTGGTAGTGGTGAGCTAATATCAATTAGTTTGTGCAAGTCTAGAATTTGGTGATTACAGTGGTTTACAAATGTGATGGCTTACATAGTTGGACATTTATTCTTGTATTTTTTTAAACATTTGTTTTCTCACTTCTATCAGTTTGAGTAAGATATTACTGAAAGCAAAAGAGATGTTTCCTGTTTTTTTAATTTTTATTTAAACTTAAACTTCTTTACTCCAAAATAAAGAGATATTGAACACCGAAAGACATGCTTAAAGTTCTACCTAGTGCACAAGGCATTCCTGTGGACATCTAGAACAAGCTATGGGAAAATTGTATTTTGTCTCTGATGACAATGCATAGAAGTTTTACTGAAGTGACTCTATGATTTGCTGCAGAAAGACAGTGATGCTGTCAAAGAGGCACTTGATCAGCTGAGTGAAGTTGGTTGGGCAAACAAATGGAGTTCTCAACCATATGTATCACGTCGTATGGTCAGTGTCCATAACAAGTGTGAAGTTCTGGGAAAGTGCTACTCAAACATTAGCCACATCTACAAATCTATGCATAAATGTTCATAAATAATGTACCTCTGTTTACTGCTTTGAAAACTTTATTAATTAATGTACTTGGTATCAAAATATGTAGTTTAACTGTTTCAAATTTATGCGGCAGACCTCTCTTCGGGAGCTGACAACTCTTGGAATTAAAAACGCGGAGAACCTTGCAATCCCAAGTGTTAGAAATGATGTAAGTTGCACTGCACTAAATATTTTGTTTAACCTGTAACAATAAAAGAGCATACAAACCATAGCATAAATTTCATTCTGTATTTTTTGGGACTACCATTAATTATTTGGTGTAATGGATGAGTTTTGAGTTTTCCACGTGGTTTAAAATCGTGTTCTGAAAGCATGACTTGATGAAACGACCTAGTTATAGAAAAAAGAAGTTAAGAACAACATGTGTTTGGGAAAAAAGATTCCAAACCACTGTTTGCTAAAAAACTAGATTAGTTTTTGTGGCATAAATTGGAGCAAGAACCTGAACAGGACAACATTTTACCTTATTCCAACATCAGCAGGATACACTGTGCATCGGGATGTCAATATATTTTGCCAGTTTTCAACATGTATTCTTTGTTCTATTGTCCTCTTACCAGTTTCTGAGTGATTGAAATTATTGAAATTCTAATATTGCATTAAGACTAGAATTTGATGACACCTGTGCCTTCCATTTGATTTTCTTTTCTTATTTTTGCAAGACTTAAACCATCATGATTCGTAAATATTATATTCTCCATGAATTTGATTTAATTCAGTGATGCAGGCAGCTTTTCTCTTTACGGTGGTAGGGACAACAGGCTTTTTGGGTGTTCTTGCCGGTCAGCTTCCTGGGGTAACTTCACATAATATCCTCTTTCTCTGTAGATGTTCATAAACATTAATAAACTGTCATAAGAAATAATTTCAAATTCATATTATGTAGAGTTCTGAATTTCTCTTTTTTTAATCTATTGTTTATTTTCTATAAGTTTCAAGGAATGAAGGATAAAGGAAGTACAATTGTAGTTGTGGATTATGCTCATAGAAGCTTCTTTCATTCCTTTCTTATCAGATGGCTGCTTCAGTGACTTTTGATATGTTTTAAAGACATTATAGAAATATAACAAATACAAGCTACATATTTTTGTAGAGTATCTCACATAATATATGAGATAGTTTTTATAAGGTTAATTACACGAAGACCCCCTTAACTATTGGTGAGTATCACTTTGTCCCCTTGATTTATGAACCCATACATATTGATCCCTTCAACCATGAAAATCGTACAAATACACACCTTTTTAGAGGTGGTCTGGAGGGGGTGAAAGTGATACATTTTTATAGCTGAAGGGGTCGAAATGGATGAGTTTATAGATGAAAGGGGTAAAGTGATATTTGTTAATAGTTGAAGGGGTCTTCGTGTAATTAACCCTTTTTTGTACTCACCTGTTCATGCGTGTATATAGTTTTACCCTGAACATTGGGTCACTGACCTGTTTCATTTTCTTTGTGTTGTCTACTATATATTATGATGGGCTTTGATAGAGACCCCCTCCAATCACCACCCCCACCACCCCCACACACACATGGCAGGTGGTGATTGGAGGAGAAGGAGAAAAAAAAAAAAAATTAGCCAATCATGTTGAGAGGGGGTCAAAGGGAGTGGGGGAAAAAGGGGTCTGGAACATTTTTCTATTATGATTGGCACATTTTAGTTCCTTTATTGTGAGTAATGATTCTAATGTCTTTAATGTTCAACTCATCTGGGTAGTGAATAAAGATATTTGTTTTGCACTAATATGTATTATGGTTAGGCTGTCAGACTAATACATTTTATTTTATTTTTTTGTAAAGAGAATGGAAGGAAATTGAGGCATTTTCACATCTACTAACATTCTTATCCACATGTAATTGTCACTTAGGTTGGGGCTTCTTTGTGCCATACTTGATTGGGAGCATTCCTTTAGTAGTTTTGGCTGTGGGAAGCATTTCACCTAGGTAAGTTGTTAGGCATTAACTACGTTATTTCCTTACTACAGGCTGTCTTGAATATGTCAACAAACCTTTCAATTTTGAATTACCATGATGTTTAAATCAGAATATTGTATAATTGTTAGCTCAGTTGGGCACTTTTAAATTGTATAATGAATTATTGAAGAAGAGCACAGTTGAGGGCTGACAGAGAATTTCGGAATCCTTGTTCTAAAGATGATTTTACATGTTTAATATAGGCTTCTTCAAGCTGCCATTGGTGGATTTTCATCACTTTTTCCTGATTACCAGGATAGGATTTCTAGACATGAAGCAGCTCATTTCTGAGGTAATTTCTCTTTGTTGGGCTTAAAATACAAACTATGGCTAGTATTGCATAAGAACATTTGAAACTACAGTGGCATAATGGGGAGTAGCGCAATGTATCTTCCTTTTTGTTGTAGTTTATTTTTTTAAAAATAGACCTATTCGTCCAAGTACAAACTTCTATCTCTGAATAGGTGAGACGATGTGGACTCTTTTATTACAATATTATGACATTAGGAACATATCTATAGAGATGGTACATGTTGTTTCGCTTTCTTGATCCATGTGCATGTGCAGTTTTGGATGCACATTGTAGTACTAGTGCTTAGGTTCATTTTCATGCAATTAAATCACTTTGTGATTTTCAAGATTCAAACTATTATTAAAGGATTGTCAAAGGGGGAAAAAAAGTATTGACAAGCCTGTTGATGCATCTTTGGAGGATCTGGAGTTCCTCATGCGGCTTTTGGATGGTGTCTCTGCTTCTGGATCTTTCACAGATCGTGTTCCTTTAGCCATTGTGCATCTAGGGTTTTCCTGATGGGTTCCTTGCAGATGCTTGTGCCGCCTTGGATCTGGGGTTTTCTCCCAAATCCTCGTGCTGCTGTCGGATCTGGACAAAACTGAAGGCTATGACAATAGTGGATTTCTCTCTCTCTCTCTCTCTCTCTCTCTCTCTCTCTCTCTTCTATTCTCCCCTCTATTCAAGTGAAAGACAATGGTTGTGGAGGGGGCTAGGCTTTTCTGGATTTTTTTATAGGTGGATGAGAGGGTTGTCAGGGTGGAGCAAGTTGTGGTGGAGGACGGAGCAATGGCGGCTATGGTGGAAGGTGGTTGTGCAAGGTTGTTGTGGCCGGGATTTGGGCATGGGGAGGGGGGGGTTGGTGTAAAGAAAGGGGATGAGAGAGAAGGGGTTGGCATAATGGGAAGGGTAATGTTGTTCCCAAAAATTTGATTTTCATGTCTTTGAAATTATTGTTTTTCCATTCACGTTTTTGGTAATTTTGAAATATTCTCCCATTGAGTTGATATTATTTTGTTCCTTGAGATTTCCACTAATATGAAATTATAAGATAGTAAAAAATAAATATTTATTAACTTATGTAATTGATTAGTTAATAAAATTATTTTTAAACAACAATCAAATATACAAAAAAAAAAAAAAATTAGTATAGCTATGGGAACCTAATAAAAATAATTAAAAATCTAATTTTAAAAATTTCAGAATAAAAATAAATAATTTTAATTTAATAAAGGGTTTGAGTAGGAAGGAAATTGCTAGATTAATTGATATGGGATTGTTCATTATTGGCTATATTATATTAGAACTTTATGTAAATAGGAAACTATTAATAATAAATCATATATATAGTATTTCATATTTTTAAAATACCACATCATAAGGGTATCAAATGTTTAAGGGTAAACACTACTTTTAAGACCATATCAATGATTTCAAGGTATAAAATACATCTTAAAGAAAGGAGAAATTGAAGTGCTGATAATTTTTGTAATGCCAGGAGTGAGTCATGATTCTCAAATCAAATGGTGGTTTTCTGGTTGAGTAACCATGTCTTATGGTGCTCTTGAGCATTTTTTAGGATCATTTTTAAGATTTGATACTCCAAATTCCTTGCCCTTGCTCTTCAGTCTCATGCATGGGCACCATGACTTACCATATGGTTATACCAACTTCGTGCAAGATCACCTTATTTAACAATTTGCATATATGTGATTTTTCCATCTCTTCTTTAATTTCTTCTCCATTTGGGGTTGCATGATTTGACAAAACTTGCCCTGTGAATTTCAGTTGCCTACTTGCTTGGCCTTCCTATACTCAGATATTCTTTGGATATTGGGAAAGAGCATGTTAATCTCATTGACAAAAAGCTGGAAAAGCTCATATACAGTGGGCAGCTTGATGCAAAGGAACTGGACAGGTACAAGTATGACAGCTGTAGTTTCCATAACTCCAGTTTCACTCTGTGGCTTGCCTTTTCTTTCTCCACAACTTTTATTTTTCCTCAGTTAATCACCACTGTATGTCTTGGTTCATCAAGTTCATAAGGGTGAAATGTATGAGCTCTTAGTTTACATTGATAGTGCTGCGTGCTTCGATATTAATGTAATAACATCTTGAGCCTGTCCCTATTTTTGCCATTGTTCCTTCAGTTCAAGTGCGATAGAGACTTTGTTCAAGCCGAAGGTGCCACTAAAATGAGGAAAGACAATAAAAAAATGGCCACAGGTATAGATGAGGGTTATGCTATACAAAAAAAATTTGTATACATAATCATATATGCCTTATTCATGTCCATTCATTGGAAAACAAGAAACCTATCACTGTGATTCATAAGTGCAAAAATATTATTGTCACATGATTTTGTTGGAGTTTTCTGCACAAAAATTCTAAACTTGGCTTCTTTTTTTAACAAAATGGGCATGTCATTAGTTGTCTTGCAATTTTAATGCAGTTTTTTTAGCATAAGCCAAATTACGTTAAGCCTTTATTTTATTTTATCTTATTTTTATGTACTTCAATATTTTCCTGTTGTTGCGCAATTCTAAAACAAATAAGAGATAAGTTACGCTTCTTCTTCTTTCTTTTTTTCTTTTTCTTTTCTTCTTCTTCTTATTTTAATGTACTCCGATATTTTCCCATGTAAAAATTAGAATACCCCTTACGAAAGTCTAATTGTGGGTTAGAAAGATTGACTAACCATGATCATGTCTTATTCTTCAGTTTCATGTTGGCATGTGAAGATAGTTTCTATTTCACATGTTTCCTAAGTTCTTACAACTTGATTGGTTCCATACAAGCCTTATCAATGTTCTCTCCATTTTATGTCGGACAAACTGAATTCCCTAATGTAATATCCATTCAAGTTTCTACCAACTGTTGAAGCATAAAGGCACAAAAGGGCAACTTTATAAGGTCACTAAAATGTTAAGCGTAAAGGCACAAAAAGGCAACTTTATAAGGTCACTAAAATGTTAAAATCTAAGATTGAGGTTTCTTATATCAAAATGACGTGAATTCTTGAGACTCACTATTCATAAGTAGAGATGATATCAAGAGTAATTATCTTTCTCAGGTTGGCAGTTGTAGCTATGGCTGGACTGGCAGCTGAAGGTTTGCAATATGATAAAGTGGTCGGTCAATCTGCTGATCTTTTCACTCTTCAGGTTTGTAAATATTATTGGCCTGAAGTCAAGTTGTATATAGATCTTACTTGACCTTTGGTCTTTTAATAATTTTCTTTTCTCTTCCCAGAGGTTGATAAACAGGAGCAAGCCGCAGCTTAGCAAAGAACAGCAGCAAAATCTTACCAGATGGGCTGTGAGTGTTTCTATCATGCAACCAATTCACATGTTTTACTTGCATTTTGCATTACAATCTTGACTTAGAAATTCTTCTGTTTCAAGGGTAGGTATATAAACTTAACACTTTTTGTTTTTTTTTTGGTTGAAAAAAACAAGAAAAAAAATGGTGTTTTTTTTTTTTCAACAATCATAACACAATGTTTTCTAGTGAAGAATGCTGATGACCGGGGGAAATAATGCAGGTTTTGTTTGCTGGATCCCTTTTAAAAAATAATAAGGTAATTCATGAGTCCCTAATGTCGGCAATGTCAAAGAAGGCAACTGTGTTAGAGTGCATTGAAGCAATTGAGAAGGCTTCATAATGATTAAAACATACCGGCAGTTGTAATATTATTCCAAGAATAAGGGCACTTTAGTATGTTTAGTTGCTTGTTTCCTAATTAGATTTTAGGTCTTGGTATATATACTTAGTGATGTAATTGTTTGCTCTGATTTGAATGGTGTCTGAAGATAAATTGGAAGCCATTAGCATTCATATGAATGGAGAAAATTATTCGTATTGGTCCAATGTGTTCAAGAACTTCATCCTTGGAAAGGACCAATGGGGCCATCTGACTGGCTCGACGTGTAGACCCACACATTCTAAGGCCGAGGGTTATCACGTGGTTGTTTACACATGGTAAAGGGATTATGGCCAAGTCCTCAGATGGTTGCATAATTTTGTTGAACGAAACATGAGTATGATTTTTTCTAAATATGACAGTGTCACCAAAGTTTGGGATTATTTGAGGAATTTGTATCTTGAGTTGAATTTTGCTAAGCAATATGAATTAGAGATGTCCATTCAGTGTGCAAAAGGAAAGGAACAAATCTGTTCAAGAATTTTATTATGAAATGTCTATATATTAGGACTAGTTGGCTCTCATGGAACCTTCTAACTTGAAGTTGTCAAGCAGTAATCTTTAGTACAGGGAAAAGCAAAGGTTGATACAGTTTCTTATGGCCCTCCAAAATCAGTTTGAGCCCCTCTGTGATGCTATTCTACAGAGGTCACATTTGCCTTTCGTTGACAGGGTGGTTTCTGAACTTATTGTAGAGGAGATTTATCTTAAGGTTGCTTATATTGTTCCTCCGTCTCAGTCTCTCTGTTTGCTACATCTCAGTTTCCTCTCTTGCCCACTTCGTTTTCTCATCTTATTCAGGTTATTGAGAAGCCCAAACCTCGCATTGCAAATAATGAGTGTAGATTTTGTCATCGGAAAAGACATTGGAAATTTACTTGCCCTTGTCATGTGAATCCAAATGGGCACAACACTTCTCAGTTCCCAAAGGGGCACACACCTATTAAATAAATACAATGTTGACCCCTAAGGTAGTAAACAAATTATGAGAAGAACATATGGTCATTTTAGCATTAATATTAAAAAAATGCTTAGTTATGAAAAACAATAATGTTAGGATAATCATATTTTGTCTATTATCTCATATAACACTGAGATCATAAACAAACATCTATTGAAAAAATGTTTTGTGGGGTGGGGTGGGGTGGGTTGGTGTGATCCATGTGTAGTACTTACGATTATGTTTTTGATTTGTTTGTCACATTCTCCTTTCTATCTCACACAAAAGAAACAAAATAAAAAAAAATATTGATTTAATTAGTCTGACTAGTTGTGCTCAACTATTTACCCAAAAAATGTGTCAAAAATTCTATTCAAAATGTGAAGGTGTGGTTGAAAATTGATTACTATATTGTGCAATGGTGGTGTTTGGGAAGCAAGTTCCCAAATTTTTTTCTCATTTTTTCTACTAAAAGACAAAAGTTTTGCAAAACCAAAAAAAACATATCCAAACAAAATATCACATCCAACCCTATAATCATTTCACTTTTTCTCTCACAAACATCACATCCAACCACATAAAAACCCAACTATCTTCCCAAACACTAAAAATTTTTTATCTCATAAAAACCTACATCTAATAAAATCTACATAAAAACTCACTTCCCAAACACTCACTATGTTTAAGTAAAAATTCTTGATATGTAATAATAATTGATTTTAACTGCAACATGACCCAAAACTCAAAAGCTAAGTTAGGGTAGGAACAAGTGGAGAGAGGAGAAAATTTACAAAACTACTAATAATAATTTATATAGCAGGAAAATCAATAATGCAATGTAATGCAATCATGTGATGCACAACACAAGAAGAGCCCAAAATAGATGTCCTGAGTTCCACAATTTCAGGGTCCGAAGACCTAGCCAAAATCAGTCTCTAATTTTACAGCCACAATTTGAGGGTAGGAGAGCCAGCCCAAACCCCCAACTTTAAACCCACGCCTACCCAACAACCCAGCCTTGTCTCTCTCTCTCTCTCTCTCTCTCTCTCTCTCTCTCTCTCTCTCATGGAAATATCCCATTGCTGGTTATGAAGGTCCAGTAATGGGGGAGCCCAAACCTAGCACCAGCGTTGCAACATCATCAGCGCCTCCTCCACCACCACTACCAAGCCAGCCATTGTCCCTTGTCCAGCCTTCCAACAAGAAGAAACACAAACCTGTCAAAGTGTTTCGAGTTTTTCGATCTGTTTTCCGATCTTTTCCCATCATAACACCTGTTTGCAAGCTGCCATCGCTCCCCGGTGGAGTTTTACCAGATATCAGCCGGAATGCTTCGGGGAATCGCATAACTGGCACATTGTTTGGATACCGTAAAGGAAGGGTAAGCCTGTCCATACAGGAAAACCCAAGGACCTTTCCCACGTTGGTGGTGGAGTTGGCCATGCAAACAAACGTGTTACAAAAGGAAATGAGTTTGGGGATGGTAAGAATAGCCCTGGAATGTGAAAAGAGGGGGGATAAAGACAAGACCAAGCTCTTAGATGAACAATTATGGACCATGTTCTGTAATGGGAAGAAGACGGGTTATGGCATCAAGAGAGAGGCCTCAGAAGAGGATCTACAGATCATGGAGCTCCTCAAGGCCACCTCAATGGGTGCAGGTGTCTTGCCTGGAAAATCTGACTTGGATGGACCGGATAGCGAGTTGGCATACATGCGAGCCCATTTTGAACGCATCGTTGGCTCCAAGGACTCAGAGACCTTCTACATGTGTAGCCCTGATGGGAACAGTGGACCTGAATTGAGCATTTTCTTTGTTAGAGTATGATCTTTCAGGTAATTCATGAGGTGTAGTGTTTGTAGATATTTATAATATTAGTGAGGAAAGAAGAATAGGGAGAGGAATATTGAACGGTTATTATCTTAGGACACCAAATAAAGAAGAGGGCATATCTACTAATGCATTCTTTTCCTTGTCATATGTGTACATTTCAATACAATGCTCTCTTCCTTTCTTCTTATTATTCCTTTTTCCCCCTTCGATTTTGCTTTTGGACTTTATGAAGGGAGATCAAATA
Source organism: Camellia granthamiana (assembly GCA_036172215.1). Lineage (NCBI taxonomy): Eukaryota > Viridiplantae > Streptophyta > Magnoliopsida > Ericales > Theaceae > Camellia > Camellia granthamiana. Next base: position 88,430,556 of record CM069906.1, read on the forward strand.
AAATACATATAGACAAAATTAGCTGCTAGGAAGGTCACCTGACTCTTAAGGGCTAAGTCTTAAGGGAGAGGTTCAACTCTCCTAAGAGAGTTGAATTAAGAGGCAAATACTTGGTGAGGCTAATTCTTATAGGTGCTAAACTAACAAGTAACAACTAACAACTAACTTTCGCCGATTAAAAAAAAAAAAAAAGGCCATGTAATGTTGTTTGTACCACATTTCATTTTTCTGTCGATTGTGGCCTATTAATTATGGCCAAGTTTAATTATGGTCTGTCAATTGAAATCATAAACTATTTTTAAAGAATAACCTTGACTACATTTGTTTTTATTGTCATTATTTCTACCGACAGACATGCTAACGTCGCATGACAATTGTATTAAGGATGTGGCATGATGATATGTTAAATAGAGGACCAAAAAGTTAACAATTGTAGCAATTTGAAAGTTAGTTGCTGAGATCAAAGAGCTAAGATCAAATCAAGTACCAAATTTGCAAAATGGTTCCTATCAAACATGGGATATGGATAATTACTTCCAGAGAAGAATTTAATCTGTTTAAGGTATAGGACTCAACCACAAAGTCTGATCATTTTTGTGTTTATTTAAAATCAGTTGAAACCTGTCGATCAATCACTGTCGATTGGGCCTAAACTGAATTTTTGCTAACAAATTTATAAAAAATGTGAATAAGAATAAACTCAAATGCTATATGAGAACACAAGTTCTCCCACTATTATGGATTATTATTTTTTGTTTTAGGACAATGGAATTGATGGTGTTTGGATTTTCCACTACTATAACAGTTACTTTTAGAGGTCTGAATGTTTTTGCGAGTTTATTAAATCTCCTACTCTATCTCTTAAAGCCCTTGCTATTAGGCCTCAAATGATATTTTCTACACTAATTGAATGATGATAAAAGTTCTAGTAATGTATTAGGCCCTTGTGATGAAGTTGATCCAGTGATTAGAAGGGCGTCAAATGATATGGGAAGTTTTCTCATAATGACTATTGTGTTACAAATATTTAAGGCCATCACAACAGGCTCCCAAGAATCTGAATGACTATGAAGCACACTTCTTCTTGCAGTTCCATTAGTTTGTTTTGAAAGCTACTTGATTTTGGTTTTAGAAAAAAAATTGCGGACCGATTGAACATGTGAAGCAATGGTTTTTGAAAACAAAGTTTTTGGGTCAAGAAATTAATCAATTGAGTAGGGACATTTACGATATTGTAGATATATTGAAAATCTCTCCCAATTACCCCCAAAGTTAGGCTTTGTACAATTTTAAGTGGCAATAGATAGACATGTATAACGAAAAAGATGCATAGCAAAATAAGATTAAAATATATTTTTGTTTGCATTTTGACATGACATTAATAAATTTAAGTTTATGAAATTTAATACTGTTTTTTAAATTAGTTATGCTCTTATTTATAACTCGATTCGTCTTTTATTAATTGTACATTTTTCAACCACGCATAAAAACATACATTTTTAATTATAAAAAATAAATTTGTTTCAACATACAAATTCTTATTGGTCTAAAATAACAGGCCCATATTCAGAAAATATATGTTTGAGTCCTTTATTATTTTTTATCAATCAACAAGTGCGAACAAAATGGCAGTCCACATTATGTGTGCGTATATATATGGGCAATGGTGCTAGTGAGATATTCAGTTGGTAAGGCTCGTTCTCTTCGCCTATTTGGCTTAGGTTCGAATTCCGCTACTGGCAATTCTTTGTTGGTGGGCGATATTGCATAACGCTTTCCCTGGCCCTGGAGTGGGCGTAGCCTCCCCTCCTCCTAAACTTTTTTTCTCATCAAAAAAAAAAAATGGTGCTAGCGAGATAATTAAAGGCAGAAAAAACCTGCAGATAGAGAGAGAGAAGAAATGGAGGATGCAGCAGAAGTGCAGCGGAGAAGAGAAGTAACATATCATTCTTATAATAATCCCTGCTATTTTTTTCAAAAAATAACCAAAGCTTTCATGAAGTGCTTTGATTTGGACTCCTCCAGAACACAAAGAGGACTGAATGTGAACACCACCACTGACACTGTAACCTCTCTCTCTCTCTCTCTCTCTCTCTCTCTCTTAATATATAATATATGTTTGTTGAATTGAATATATGATCCATATATATGTATTTTGTATATGATGATGAATGATGTAGGAAGAATTTGGAAGCAAGTGTACAAGGTCATCAGTAGTAGTATGGATCATCGACAAGGCAACCAAAGCCACCAATAAGCTCTGGAAGAGGTGCCCAAACCAACCCTGCCTCATCATCTTGAAATTGTATTATACCAAAAACTTTGGTTTCATTTCATATTTTGTTTAGTTTTTGTTATGGGGGTTTAAGTTATGTTTCCCCTTTAAACCTTGTTTGCTCACCTTTTTAGTGTCCAAAATCCAAATTGAGCTTTTGCTGCCTTTGAATCAAACTCCCAAGGTTAGGTTAGGTTTTTTTCTTTTTCTTTTTCTTTTTCTTTTTCTTTTTTGATCCAAACAAAATTTCATTCAAGAAAGTCAAATGGCACTTACAAGAGTCCATCCAATCTAAAACTTACATCAAACAAAGTGAAAATAAAGCGAGAAGCATGAAGGAGAGAAAACTAGGAAAATATTCATGTGCACATTTCATGCTCGTGCTTGTACTGCGAAATAGAGCCAATCATGCCCACAATGGTTGTATGTATATGGTATGGTATGGATTTATGCCCACAATGGTTGTATGTATGTATAGAGCTAATTTACATCACTTATGTTTTTGAGATTATTTCATTTTTACCCTTATACTTTTACACGATTTTCGATGACCCCCAGACTACTCTTATTTTCACGCATACTCCCATACTATTTAAGTTACTATCGATTTTGCCTCTGTCGTCACATTTGAAACGGAAAAAGTTTAAAAAATTACATTTTGGCCCCAAATTTCAAAAGAAAGATGCAAACCCACCCTTTCCTACCAACAAACCACCACCACCAACCACCACTTCAAGCCCTTCTATCTCCTTCGTCATAACTCCATTTTGCCTCATTTTTACGTTGTTGGATTCAACTCACGGTCTAGTTTTCGTATCACATTTCACACATCTCGTTCTTCCTCTTTTTGCATACTATTGGAGCTCCGAAAGTTGATAAAAAAAAAAATAAGACTTTTCTTCTCGTTTTTGACTTTTCTTCAAGCCATCTTTCAGATTTCATATCTTTCTCGATTCTTGATGGTTTTTCTTCACTCTTTCGCCATTCTCTTCACCTCACTTTCTACTTCGCCTTACACTACCCCACTTTCTCACTTCTTCGTGTAATGGGTGATTTTGGTATGCTGAAAGTTGTCCAAAAACTCATTTTGAAAATTTCAAAACATCCATATTTTGTTTCTTTCTCCTCCATATTCCTCATTCTTCTTCTTCTTCTTCTTCATCATCATCACTTATAACATGATGTGGAACATGGTTCTTGGTGGTAATGAAACTAGTGATGGTAGTGGTGGCGGTCTGATGATGGCAGTGGGTTTGGTGTTGTAAGGTGGTGGTGATGGTAATGCTTGTTGGAACAATCTTCTGTGTAAATAAAATAATATGAAACAATTCAAACAAAATAAAATAAAACTTATAGTATTTATTTTGTAGAACCGAATAAATAATTCAAAAACCAAGTCGAGTGTGTGTCACTCTGTCCTTAAGACAGATTCGCCTCGCTACGATACTTACGGTTGAGTGGCGTTTATCTCCCAAGATACAATGATCTTTACAAAATTGTTGTAGCACACCAAACAAAATTGTACGGCGAACCAAACCTTGTGTTCTATACTCTCTTAAAATTTAATCTAAAACTAATATATGAAGAATAAATGCACTAGAACAAAATGGACAGCAAAGAGACAAAAATCAAACTGATTTTTTCGGATAGGAAATTCGATGCCAAAACTGCTGGAATTAATGGGTATATATAGGCACAAACCCTTGTCCTCGAACAGGTTCCACAAAATAGTGAAAAGGTGTTCAAAAGAAAAATGAACAGGTGCACCACTATTTGATTTGACCGTTAGCAAAATTTCAAACAATTTGGAAAAAGTTCCGTAGAAGAAACAGTTTCAAAACTGTTGGAATTTAAATTATTAAATTTGAATATATATATATTAAACTAATTTGAATAGTTTAATAAATAAAGGAAGAAGTGCAAATTTTAGGAAACCACTTAGGAAATCAAAATTTGAATTTAGATTAAAATTAAATTCCCACAATAATTTTTATTGAAAAAATTCAAATGAATTTTATTTAAAAAACTAATGTCAAACCCAAAAACGACGTCAACTTCTCATTCACTCATAAATGGTTTTGACGTTCCGTCTTCACCGTGTGACTTGCCACGCGACAAGGAACACTTCACCTCTTCGGACCCACCCCAAAAGACATTTGGGGCCTACTCCAATTAATTGAAGAATATGCCTATATTAAACCATTTTTCCAACAATGCTCATGGTGGCGGTAATGGAACTTAGCTGTGAAAAAGGTGGGTTTGGTGTTGTAAGGTGGTGGTGATGGTAATGGTCGTGGTGGGGATAATGGAGTTCGATGGCGGTGAAGTTGGTGGTTCGGGTGGTGATGTTGATGAAGTTAATGAAATTGATGAAGAGATATATATTATCTTTCTATATATATATACATACATATCAATAATTTATCTCCATAACAACCCTGTTGAAATTGAATAGCTCGATGATTTCCTTCTTCTCCAAAATTCTTCATCGTTATCATGATCCAAGAAGACCCATCATCATCATGTAGCCTCCTCCGATTATGAACCAAGATAATACAACAGAAAACAAGTTGACTGCTTGATCACTTTCAAGCCCATTTTCATTTTGTCTTGATTTCTTCATCTTTCCCTCATACTCCTTTGCAACCAACATAGCAATATCTTCCATATCTCTCTCTCTCTAGATCTCTTTGTGGTGGAAAATATGATATTATGATTATTGACTTGTGTTTTATCTCATCTTTCTCACTAAAATAAAGAAAAAGCTTAGATGGATAATTGAAGAAGAAAAAGAAGATCACTACCCGAACCACCAACTGCACCACCACCGAACTACATTACCACCACTACCACCATCACCAGTTTTGTTACCACCTAGAACCATGTTCTACATCATGTTATAAGTGAAGAAGAAGAATGAGGAATATGGAGGAGAAAGAAACAAAATATGAATGTTTTGAAATTTTCAAAATTAGTTTTCGGACAACTTTCGGCATACCAAAATCTTCCATTACACGAAGAAGTAAGAAAGTGAAGTAGGAAGTGAGGTGAAGTGAATGGCGAAAGAATGAAGTAGAACCGTCAAGAATTGAGAAAGATATGAAGTCCGAAAGATGGCTCGAAGAAAAGTCGAAAACAAGAAGAAAAATCTTATTTTTTTTGTCAACTTTTGGAGCTCCGATAGCATGCAAAAAGAGAAAGAACGAGACATGTAAGATGTGATACAAAAACTAGACCGTGAGTTGAATCCAATGACATAAAAATGAGGCAAAATGGAGTTATGACGAAGGAGATAGAAGGGCTTGAAGTAGTGGTTGGTGGTGATGGTTTGTTGGTAGAAAATGATGGGTCTACATCTTTCTTTTGAAATTTGGAGCCAAAATGTAATTTTGTTTAACTTTTTCCGTTTCAAATGTGATGGCAGGGGCAAAATTGATAGTAACTTAAATAGTATGGGGGTACGCGTGAAAATAAGAGTAGTCCGGAGGGTCATTGAAAATCGTGTAAAAATATAGAGGAAAAAATGAAATAATCTCTATTTTTTTTTTCATGCACCCATTTTTTTGTTTCTTTGAATTTGATTATAGTTTATATTGTTTCTTTTATTGATATGAATAACATCCCCATGAATTAATAAAAGTAAAATGTTAATGTATCATGAAATTGTGTTTTGAATTTTATCTCGAAAATAAGATAGATAGTATAAATTTAAAATTAATAGGATATGAGTTACATTTAGAATAATTGTGATTCATAAATACAATTTTTTAATGTAATTTTTTAAATACATTTTCGATTTCTTAGCATTTTTGTTAATATAAATGTAGAAAAAAGAGCAGGTGCCTATTATCATCCTGTAACATAACTAAACATTATTATTTTCAATCGTAATTACTGTTGGCTCACTTGAATTTGCTATTCTATCACACCATTATTTCAAATTATAAATTAGTATCAATTTTTGACATATAAAAATATTTTGTACCAAAAAATAAAAAAATAGTAAAAAAATTACTTAAAAAGTGGAATGTATGGTAGAAATGCAACCACTTAGACAAGGCATGAGAGTGACGAGAATGCATAAAAGTAATAGACCAAACACTCCTCTGTATAGAGAAGGGCGGTGCTTTGGTGAAAGGAGTAAAGATAATTTGTCTTATCCCATTTGTTATTTATGAACCCTCTCTCTAATATATCTACCTATCTATACAAATATCATAAAATATCACTTCTCCTCTTAAAAAAAGCAATTGTATAATTTTTTTAAATTGAAAAGGTAAAAACATTGTTTATAAATGCGAAGTGTTAGTACAATTAACCATTTTTTATTTATTTATTTTAAACTTCATATAAATGAATATAAATGAGTGAGTGTGAATTGCATAAGTTAATTCTACATTCATGGTGTGCCATCTACGCCGTTCGATCGCCAATACACTCGATCAATGACCACAATCACGCTTGATCATGGTCAAAACATGCAATCGTCTACACGACGTAGGCATGTGTGCAGGTCCTTGTCGCTTTATGCATGTACACTACCATCCTACCGCAATTTCTTATTTCAAAAAAATTTTGGGTAAACTTCACTTTGCCTCCTGTAATTTGAGTCGGGTGTGGTTTATTCCCTTGATAATCAAAAATCATCACATATCCCCTATGTGATTACTGAATTGAAATGCACAATAACTTCTGTTAATAGAAATTGTAAATTGACAATTATACCTTCATATTCATCATCCAAACTCAAACATTTTCCTTCTGATTCTCTCTTTCCAAACAAAAAAAAAAACCATTAACTAAAACGATGAACCCAAATGATTTTTTTTTTTTTTTTTTGAACACAAGAAAGTAAGAAACAGAACAGCAACAAGAAGAGACAAGCTAAGAGGCATTAAGCAAGAACTCCGAGGTAGCTGGTGGCTGTCCAACCCAGTTAAGAGGGAGACGACCATAGAGGGAAGCTTGGGCCACCCAATGCGCAGCTTTGTTGATTGTTCGAGGACTCCAATGAAAGGAGAAGTGCCCCTGAGTCGCCAATCTCTTGATGTCCTTGAAAATAGCTCCACACTCCCACGGCGGGGCGTCTTCGGAAACACACAAGCTGATAACATCTTTGTTGTCCCCTTCGATCTCTATCGAGTTAAGGTTACAAGCCACCGCTAATTGACATGCACTCCTGCAAGCTAAAGGTTCGCCTTGCAAAGAGGAACTGACCCTCCAGCTTTGCGTATGTCCATCAATCAAATTATCCCTTTCATCTTGCAGAAGTACCGCAGTTGAAGCCGAATGAGAACCCTTTTTGATAGCCACATCACAGTTAATTTTGAAGGACCCGGTGCTTGGGGCTTGCCAATCGGCCACCCTTGGAAGACAATCCAGCAGACTTTGGTGTTGCCTCACAGCCCCAGAAGCAGTAGCTGAGTCGAACTCCTCCTTCGCCACTCGAGCTCGATATAACGTCGAGGAGGGCTCTATAGGATGATGGTTGAAAACCAAGTTGTTCCGATCTTTCCAAATAGACCACCCAATCCACACAACAAAGATAAGAAGATTTTCCCACTCATGAACAGAATGAAGTTGCTCTAACAGATTACAAGACCAACGTAGAACCGAGCAGCTAGGACCTTCAACAATAGGGAACCTGAGATCACAACCAAACCAAACTGCTCGGACCCAGTCACATCCAAAAAGAAGATGTTCAATAGTTTCTGGAAACTCTTGGCAAATCGGGCAAAGATTCGAAGGAGCACACCACCTCCGATACAAATTTACTTTAGTAGCGAGCCCATTGTTGCACACCCGCCACCAAAATTTTTTTAAGTTTGGGAGGAACCTTTAAAGCCCACAGGAACTTCCAAAATTTTTTAAGAGGCTGGAAAGAGGAAGAAGGAGGGGAAGAATTACCCCTGCTCACCTTAGTCAAAGCTGTGGAATAACCTGATCGCACTGAATACTCGCCTTTGGACTCAAAATGCCAAACAAGGAAGTCAGCTGTGTTGTCCATAGCAATTGGGATTAATCTAATAGCTTCGACTTCGGCTTCAGACACCAGGTTTGTCAAAGAGTCAATCCTCCAACTCCTTGAGTGGGCATCAATAACATCCTAAACATGTTGAATCCCAGACTCCATAAGTTTCGATAAGAGAACTTTGAACCTAGGAATTGAAGGAATCCATTTGTCATCCCAAAAATTGATGGCAGCTCCATCGTTCACTTGCCAATGAACACCCTCTTGAAGCAATTGACGGCCCTGAATTAGACTTGACCATGCCCACGACGCTCTCCTTCCTCTGGCAGTGTGCAAGAAGGAAGTGTTGGGGAAATAAATTGCTTTCAGCAGGCGAGCACAAAACGAGTTTGGATACTTCAATAATCGCCAACCTTGCCAAGCTAAAAGAGCCAAATTGAAAGAATTAAAGTCTCTAAAACCCATACCTCCTTGATGTTTCGGCAAAGTCATATGACCCCAATTCAACCAATTAATCCCCTTCCCTTTTGGATCTCCCCTCCACCAAAAATTTCGAATGTAAGCATTAAGTCTGTCACAGAATTTTTTAGGAAAGGCAAAGCACGCCATGGCATAAGATGGGATGGCCTGAACCACCGCCTTAATCAAGATCTCCTTCCCAGCTTGGGACAACAAATTTTGTTTCCAACCTTGCAATTTGGATAGGATCCGCTCAATAAGATACTCATAGGCTTCCGCTTTAGATCGCCCCCAAAAAGATGGTAAGCCTAAGTACTTCGAATTAGGATGAGACACACTTAGGCCAGCCGCATTGCAGATAGAGGAGCTAACAGTGGCAGGAGTGTTTGCTGAAAACTGGACACTAGATTTCTAAAAATTTACCAACTGACCCGAGGCTTCACAGTAGATCTCGAGAATAGCTAGCATATGAGTACATTCTTCAACATCTGCTTTAAGAAAGAGGAGCATATCATCCGCAAAAAGAATGTGGGACAAGCTAGGGCAGTGCCTAGCTAACTTAAAACCCGAAAACAAGTTATTACGAAGACTCCGAGTTAAAAGTTTGGAGAGCACATCTGCCACCAAAATAAACAGGTACGGGGATAAAGGGTCACCTTGACGAAGTCCACGAGTCAGAATTATAGAAGCCCACTTTTCTCCATTTGCAAAAATTGAGAAAGTGACCGTAGTCACACATTCCATGACCCACCGGATCCAAACAGTATGAAATCCCATCTTTTGCAAGAGTGCGGACAGGAAATCCCATTCAACAAGGTCATAGGCTTTGTTGAAATCAAGTTTAACGGCCATGTGCCCTAACGACCCTTTCTTCTTTAGTTTCAAAAAATGGAAAGCCTCATGGGCTACAATGATGATATCCTGAATCAAGCGTCCGGGAACAAAAGCAGATTGGTTCGGAGAGATAAGACCCTTCAGAATTTTTTTCAGTCTATTAGCCAGGATTTTTGTAATGATCTTCATGCTAAAGTTACACAAACTGATAGGGTGAAATTGAGACAATTTTACCGGGTTAGCAACTTTAGGTAAAAGGACTAAATTTGTCTGATTAAGTTCCTTGAGCAAATGACCTCCCAAAAAGAAACTTTTCACCACTTTGCACACCTGATCACCCACAGCATCCCAATATGTCTGATAGAAAAAACCTGGAAAACCATCTGGCCCGGGCGATTTGAGGGCTCCAAGCTGAAAAACAGCCCCTTTAATTTCTTCATCACAGATTGAGGCAGTCAATTGGCAACTCATGACATCCGAAATTACTGGCTCAACCACCGATAAGGCCTCCCCAAAATCTCTCTGGCCAACACTAGTGAATAGATTGGTGAAAAAACCATGCATATGATGATTAACCTCAGTGTCTGAAGAAAGCCAAGTCCCATCCTCTGTTTGAAGTTGAAGAATCTGATTCCTCTGCTTCGTTGAATCATAGATGCATGAAAAAAGTTAGTGTTCTTATCCCCAAAATTAAGCCAACGTATTCAGGATCGTTGGTGAACCCAAATGATGAATCCCTTTTTTCTTCCTCAAAAAATCATAGCAGAATTTCAGTTCATAAGTGCAGTGGTATAGCCATTACAAAGAGTATGCTTTTTTTTTTTAAGTTAAAATAATCCTTATTAAAGGACTTTGAAGATGATGAAATGCTTCTCAAATCTAACCAATATGATCAACCATTAGAATGGTAACAGAAAGAATGAAGCAAAAGGAATAAAGACAAAAACATAAAGTAAATGGTCCTCTGAAGCTTCTCTCTCTAAAATTTTTGATTTCTAAGCTTTTCCCGATCAATTGCCCTTATAAGAATTATAATTCAGTTGTTGAAGACAACCAAGAAGAAGAGAATAAGAGAATATAAGATAATGAGGGGAGGAAAATTAGAAAGAAAGAAAAAAAGCAAAAAAAAAAAAAGTGGGTACATACATGTACAAATCCAAATCCATTTGTATATATATATATATATTTTTATGATCATATACAAATTCAAACCCATTTTTCTGAAATCCATTTTTCTTGATTATGTGTACATATATATATACATATCAAACCCAATCAATATATACATGTACATATATACATATAATTTTCTTGATCACGTGTACATACATGTACATATATCGAACGGTTTCTTCATATTTGGCGTTCGCTCGGCCTTCTTAATCTTGAACTTCAAGCACCTAAACATCTTGTAATTGATCTTCCCTTCCTCTTAACCCCCATCTTCTCTTGTGTCATTCTCTCTTTATTTGTATGTACATATATGTATATATATATATATGTAATTGATTTTCATGGTAAGGGGGTTATTAGATTCTTCTTCTTCATTGTTTCCATTTTCTCCCCAAACACTCCAATTTTCCCAAATTATAAGCTTCCAAACCCTCATCTTCAACCCACCATAGAGAGAGAAACAATAAAGAAAGAATGAAGAAAAATGGTATATTTTGTAAATTTGAAGGTGAATGAGAGGTAATTTAGTCTTAAAATTAACTTTCTTTCTTTCTAGGCGTGTGAGCCTCAGATTCTGTTAATTTAGATAAAAAAGTTGACAGTGCGCTTTGGTCCAGAAACCACATGGAAGTTATGTGGTGATTTCCGAATGTCAGGGGTAAACCGCACCTGGCCCAAACCATAGAGGATAAAGTGAAATTTGCCTTTAAATATTTCATGTAGGTATTTATTAACTAATCCCTTTTCTCTCAAGTTTTCAATATGGGACTGTTGGCTACATATTTTGTAAAAGCTAATCGCAGCTTCACACGTGGTACATTAAGGGCAATTCGGGGAGTTAATACAATTCTCCAGTCAAGGACAGTCACGTGGCAGGTCATATTGGTTATAATGGATTTGTGCAGCACTGGAATAGCTAGAAGGCGCAAGATGACGTGGCCCAATGGTTACTCACGAATTCAAATTCAAATCCAAGAGGGAAGCCTAACTACAAGAATGGCGTAATGGGACTAACTGTGAGAGAGCATGATCAACAATCATGGGAGAACATTTCGATGGTTACCCTTAGAGAGTATAAATAGCAGGGAAAGCCCCAAATTGAAGGACCCACACTCAGATCTAGAAACCAGTTTATTTACTTTGTATTTCCTTCCAGTTTTTACATTTCCAATTCTTTACATTTTCAGCACTTCAATTCCTGTACCGCATTTTATTTCCTAGGAGTAGTTTCAAGTAGTCATTACTGTAAACCTTCTCAAGGCTAGGTCATTTCATTGTAAGTTCCTATTTACCCAATGAAATTCAGTTTTTGAATTGTTCTGTACTCATTATTTCTTATAAATTTCTCCTAACACAAGCCACCAGTAAAAGTCATTTTCATTAAGGCTGAAAGAACTTCAACATAATCGTCTGATAATTGGTTGGAAATTAAAATTCTGCAAGGACTGATTGATCCTTGCTGGCACGCTTAAATTTACACTATTAACCTTCGAAAGCCAAAAAAGCCAACATATATTTTTGGCACGCCCAGTGGGACTATTAAAAATGGCTAAACGTAGAGCAAGAGGATAAAATGAAGACCTGGAAAAGGGTGTGGAATGAGAGGTAGAAATACCTAATCCAGAAGAGAATGTAATGGATGCACCTGTCCTATCAGATCTTCCACAAATGGTCGAACAGATCAACACTTCAGAATATACAACACATGTCCAACACACTGGATAGGGCCATGAGACTGGACTTTTGAATGTCCCTTCTACCCACCTAATAAATCCATGGGGAGGTTTAGTAGATGCTATGGGGCAATAATTAATGTATACAATGGAAAGATGTGCAACATCTTTTTTGGATCGAGTAAACTCTCATCAACTAATAATCGTACAACAGGCTGAAGAAAACATGAACTTCCTTCAGCATAGATTGGCTCGAGATAAACAGTCTATGCAAAATAACGGACAAACTAATGGTCAGACTAGCAATCAGAGTCATGAAAGGTCATCACCTGTGCCTCAGTTATGGTATGAAGCTCTTTTAAGACCACCAACAAACCAAAATGTACCATTGCTCACCAGCGAAACCATACAAATTGGTGGATCTATTCAACACAAGGGAATAGTATGAGGATGTTTCCAAATCCTATGTTCGAAGCCATACCTGGCACACGGGATTTCACTAATCTTGTGTTTGAATTTGCACCTGGGGCATTGGAAGGATTTCCTAGGTTTGGAGAGAAACAACACATGTTCCTCCTCTCGTAGCACTTTTTGTAAGGCCTTTCCCAAGACAGATTCTAAGAGATTAGCCATACCTTCAACAATAGCCAGTACAACAAGGACAGTCAGTCCTGAATGTATCTGTATATGGACCAAGAGGCCCTCAGGCACATGGAGTTCCTCTAAACCCTATGTTTGCTCCTCCAGTAGTGGTCCAACCAACACAAAATTGGTTCCAAGGGACCAAATTGCTGGTATTGTTAGAGAAATGTGTGCACCTATGGCTCGGGGGGTCCAGACTCTAGTGTACAGAAAACCTTACCCATAGTCGGTGGATAGGGTACATGAGTATCCTAGGGGATTTAGAATACCAGACTTTACCCTCTTTTATGGAAATGAGAATCAATCAACGGTGGAACACATTGCTAAGTTTGCAGGCTAGTGTGGTGAGTTCGCCAATAATCATTACATGAAACTGAGACTCTTTCCAATCTCTTTAACTGGAGCAGCCTTTGTATGGTATATAAACCTTACACCTGGTTCTATCCAAATTTGGTAGCAAATGGAGGAAGTTTTTCATGCCCAATTTTTCTAAACAGAACCTGAAGTTTCTATGGTAAACTTGGCAAGATTGAGCCAAATGCCTAATGAGAAGGCTGCTTAGTTTATTGCCAAATTTAAAAGGGCACGAAACAAATGTAGGGTCATGTTACCAGAGCTTGAATTGGTAAGATTAGCCCAAAATGGCTTGAAATTTAGGCTTCGAAATAAGTTTGATTCAACTGAGTTTCGAGACTTAGTAAAGTTAACCTACAAGGTGTCTCGATATGAAACTTTATTCAAGGAAAAACAAGATCGAAGTAATGCATCATATAAGACTTACTATATAGACCCTAATTATGAAATTGATGCAGCAAAGATTGTAGGAAAAGGACCTATGACCTGCAAGGCATTAATTCAGAAAGATAGTACAATAGACCTACAATTTAAAAAGAAAGATCTGCATAGGAAGAATTCTTTTGACTTAACAAAAGCAGATGACATTTTTGATCATTTGTTTACAGCAAATTTCCTAAAGTTACCAAAAGGAGTCAAAATCCCTACCCTTGAAGAACTTAAAGGAAAGTTGTATTGTAAATGGCACAATTCTTGTTTTCCAAGACAGGATCCAAGAACAGATTCGGAAGGGGAGGCTAAAGTTTCTAGCCAAGTCTAAGAAAGCTATGGGAATTGACCCCAACCCGTTTCTAGAGATTGAGGAGGCTACAGCCAATGTTGGCATGCCAAATTTCCAAAACCTATCCTTGAAAGAATTGGGGGAAGTCACTGTACAGATGCATGTGGCCAACCAGGCTGCTTTCAGGAAGAACACAAGAAGTTCACCAGCTGATGGACAAAGCTCTATAGGCCTAAAAGAAGGCTGTAGTGAAGAGATGTTGGATGACGACTCTCTCGAAGTTGCTATAGTGCAGAGGATGTGTCCCAGGTGCAAGATGTGTTACAAGTGACTGAAAGGGCTCCCCGTTGATAGGAAGTAGTATTACAAAGAGGTATAGAGGGACCGAATAGCCAGCACCTATAACAAGAAGCCATACCCAACTGGCCTTAGATAGCATTCGTCCTTGGTAGTCGCACTAGATACCAGGATGTAATCAAAAGGAAAGGGGCATCTATATGAAACTAGGCCACCCAATTATTATATGGTAGACAACCAACTTGAAATGAAGCATGGATTCAGTGCAAGGCATGGGACCAAGACTGATAATTGGCCCCCGAGGACTGCTTCAAAGACTGCTTCAAAGAGTAAGGCAACAGATCCAGCAGCCAGACCAGTGGGCTCATGGGTCTTAGGAGTTCCAAATTGGTTTGTTATGCAGAACAAACCTAAGGAAATGCCTACTCAAAGAAAGGTTTTTGCAGACCAGGGAAGAATGATCAAACCTCCCTTGGTGGCTCCAAACAATTGGGTGTTATTAAAGAACCCCAAAACAAAGGAGCCAGATATGGTTCTTATGATTTCTAGGTCTCAAAGGAGGAAGATCCAACGAAGATACACCCAGTATCAGAGGGATCTGAAAGAAAGTGGAGAGAGCACTTCCATGGCACAAGCAAATGACTAGACAAATAGGGAGATAGGTTCAAAGCCTGCTCCCAAGATCAAGAAGAGTGCTAGCATGGAGCAGTTGGCTAAAGTTCATGCTGAACTAAGAGCCAAAGAAAAATCCAGTTTAGCAGGCCTCGAGAAGGCGTTAATGGAAAGTGATGATGAAACGGATGAAGGGATTGAGCTTGGCCAAAAGAGAACATTGGCTGAAGATGAAATGTTTGAGGCTTTCATGGCTGAACATACCTTTTTGATTGACAAATCAACAAAGGTAGATCACCAACAGGCTGTTTCAAAGGAACCTGCTAGCACAGAGGTACCAAAATGCAAAGGTACCAAAATGCAACATGGAAGATGCTTCCGAAATAACAGAACAAACTAGTTTGGAAGGGAAACAAGTACAGCCAGTAGTTCAATTTGGCTCATTCCCTCCAGTGCCAGTAAACATGGCATATATATTGCCACAGGAGTTCCAAGCTGAAGAGGGAAACTAAAAAGGTCGGGAAAATGACCCCATTCTAGTTTCTAGTAAAGATTCACAGGCCAGCATGATTCAAGATGAGTCTAAAGTGGCCACACCAATGGAAACTGAAGAAGAAAGTGAGGAGATGAGTATTAACCTCTCATATCCCTTCGAGTACCCTACAACATCTATGACGCAGCGTGTTAAGTCCTTGTATATCAAGGCTTACTTCGATAGAATACAAATGAACAGGGTGTTAGTGGACAATGGGGCGGCAGTGAACCTACTTTCGAAGTCCTCCTTGAAGAAATTGGAAAAAAAAGAAACCCTAGATTAATCCCAACCAGCACAACCATTGCTGGTTTCGCTAGGGATAAGCAGATGGCTCAGGGCATTCTGCCCATCAAGCTGAATATGGGAACCAGAGATTGCATGATATCATTCTTTGTTATAGACAGTAATGCCAAGTAGAATGCTTTGTTTGGCAGGGATTGGATCCACACCAACAATTGTGTGTCTTCCTCTCTACATCAAAAAATGATGATAACACTATGTAATGGAGAGACAGAGGAGATCAACGCAGAGCCCCAACCCTTTCTCAGTTGTGATGATGTTGCAGAGGCCAAGTTATACACTGAAGAAGTGACACCACTCAATGTGCTGAGGAAGCCTGATGGAACAGCTGAAGTGATGGCTGATGAGGAAGTAGCACACCTAAAGCACCTAGTATAGGAGAGTGCTGATGAAGAGTTCGTTACCAAAGATGACAATGACACCTAGTTGTAGGCAAGAAGATCAGAACCAAGAAGCCAGACCCTTGGCTTTAGTCAAGTTTTCAGCATTGGACGTAAAGTCAATAGTCCAGAAGATACAGGAACAAGAGAAGGAAACCATGGTGATTGGCTGTAATCAGAAACAACAAAAGGCTAGGCCTTTGGCCCTTGATAAGTATTGTGCATTGGACATCAATACAAAAGTCTAGGAAATACAAGAAGAAGAAGCCTTATGGACAGATTTTGTCTATGAGGAAAAAAACAAAGATGTTAAGCCAGAGAAGGTGGAAGCAGAACAAAACGAAGAAGTTGCTTTGAAGGTAGAAGAAGTCAAAGGAGAAGCATCAGTAAGTGCTCAAGTACAAGACCCCTTGGAAGAAGTCAACTTAGGAGAAGGTTCTGCACAGCAACCCACCTACATCAGTCCTTGGTTAAGTCCTATTGACAAGAACCAGTTGTTGGTAATCCTAAAGCAATATAAGAATTGTTTTGCGTGATCTTATAATGAACTGCCTGGATTGGATATGTCATTAGTGGAACATAGGCTCCCTTTGAAGCCTAATTTTAAGCCACACAAGCATAAACCAAGACGGATGAGCCATGAAGTGGTTCAGAAAGTGAAAGAGGAGATTCTTAAGCTCCTTAAGACAGGCTTCATTAGAATAGCAAGGTATGTTGAATGGTTGTCTAATATTGTGCATGTGGTTAAAAAGAATGGCAAGATGAGGGTATGCATCGATTTTAGAAATCTGAATTTGGCAACTCCAAAAAATGAATACTCCATACCTACAGTTGATCTATTGGTGGACAGTTCAACAAGGCACAGGCTTTTGTCTATGATGGATGGGCATTCTGGTTACAACCAAATCTGCATTATAGAAGAGGATGTCCACAAGACAGTATTTAGGTGTCCTGGAATATTGGCACCTTCGAATAGGTGAAAATGCCATTTGGTTTAAAGAATGCTGGGGTAACATATTAGAGGGTAATGAATACTATCTTTTATGATCTTATTGAAGGATTCTTAGAGTGTTACATTGATGATATTGTTGTAAAGTCTCAATCTATGGAGGAACACTTGGATCACTTGGTAGCAGCTTTCGAAAGAATGAGAAAGTTCAAGTTGAAGCTTAATCATCTTAAATGTGCTTTTGGCATATCAGCTGGAAACTTCTTGGGGTATGAAGTGCACAAGAAGGGAATACAGATTAATCAGAATAAAGCCAAAGCCATCATTAAAGCCAAACCTCCACCAAGTAAGAAAGAATTACAAAAGTTCCTTGGTCAAGTTAATTTCCTTTGAAGATTTATTTCTAACACTACAGGAAAAACTAAAGTATTTTCTTCTTTGTTAAAGTTGAAAAATGAAGAAAAGTCTGTGTGGACAGCAGAGCATCAAGCTGCTTTTGAAGGACTTAAAGCCTACTTGGCCAAGCCTCCAGTGTTGATGCCACCAAGGAGAGACAAACCCTTAAAGTTATACATTGTTGCAGCAGAAGATTCATTGGGAGTTTTCCTAGCTCAGGACAATGAAGAAGGCAAGGAGCAAGCAGTTTATTACCTTAGTAGGTTTTTAAATTCTTGTGAATATAAATACTCAGCTGTAGAAAAGTTGTGCATTGCATTGTACTTTGTAGCAATGAAATTAAGATATTATCTTTTGCCTACTATTGTCTTGATAATTGCAACCACAGACTTAGTTAAGTACATGTTATCTAGACCTATACTGAGAGGAAGAATTGGCAAATGGATATTAGCTCTATCAAAATTTCATCTAGAATATGTCTCCTAAAAGGCAGTAAAAGGACAAGTTTTGGCTAACTTCTTGGCAGATCATCCATGTCAAACAGAAAGCTAAGAGATAATGGACCTTGGTATGGTCAATGTTGAGCCATGACAAATGTTGTTTGATGGATCAAAATCAAATGGTTTGGTTGGAATTGGTGTTATAACTAAATCACCACAGGGGGTAGAAACTATACATAGTTTCACAGTGGATGAAACTACTTGTTCCAATAACCAATCTGAATATAAAGCTTTAATAATAGGACTTGAGATACTTATTGGATTACAAGCTCATGCAGTTGATATATTTGGAGATTCTCAATTGGTAGTCAACCAAGTAAAGGGAATTTTTAAATGTCAAAGTGCAAGCATGTTGCCATATTATATTGTTGCATTGCATTTGCTTTCTCAGTTTCAGATAGCCAATGTGACTTATATCCCAAGATTCATGAATCATAAGACCAATGATGTAGCCCAGAAAGTCTCTAATTTCAGAAGAAATTGTGACCCCCAAGTGGACATAAGTCAAGCAACATATCAAAAGTTAATACCACATTTGTCTAAAAAGGTTATCATGGTAGAAGTTAACTAGAATAAGTTAGAAGAACATGATTGAAGACATCTAATCATTCAATATTTAACTGGCTATTTTTCGAAGGCCAGCAGAAAAATTAAATTACAGTCCATGCAATATATAATGTATGGCAATGCTCTTTACAAAAAGGGAGCAGATGGATTGTTATTGGAATGTTTAGGGCCAAAAGAAGCACTAACTGCTATGGCTGAGGTGCATGAAGGTATTTGTGGTGCCCATCAGCCTGGTGTGAAAATGAGATGGTTGTTTCGAAAGCATTCTTATTATTGGCCAACCATCCTAAAGGATTGTATAGAGTATGCAAAAAGATGTCAAACATGCCAAAAGCATGGCATGATAAAACATGTGCTGATAGTTGATTTGCATGCAGTAATGAAGCTATGACCATTTAGAGAATGGACAATGGATATGATAGAAAAAATATATCTACCATCTTCGAAACATCATTGTTTCATTCTAGTGGCCACAGATTACTTCACTAAATGGGTCGAAGCTAAGCCTTATAAGCCTGTGAATCAGATTGAGGTTATTGGATTTATCAGAGAATTAATCCATAGGTTTTGGCATCCCTCAGACCATAACTATAGATAATGAGACTGTGTTTGATAGAAAGATGGTAAAGTCTTTCGCAGCAGAATTTGGAATTCCTCTTATCAATTCCACCCTCTATTATGTACAAGCAAATGGTCAAGTAGAATCATCTAACAAGTCCTTGAAAAAAGGAATACAAAGAGTTATGGAAGATAATCTTAGGGATTGGCACAATTTGTTGTTACATGTATTGTGAGCTTACAGGACTTCTCCAAGGTCAAGTACAGGGATCACTCCTTATACCTTAGTATATGGGCATGATGCAGTATTTCCTATAGAAATTAATATTAAGTCCTTAAGGGTAAAATGTCAAGACCAATTAACTGCTGAACAGTACCATCAAAGCATGTTCTTGGAAGTAAAGAATATAGATAAAGCTAGAATATTGGCATTAAATAGCATTCTTTTCCAAAAGAAGAAGGCAGCCAAAAGTTATAATAAGAAAGTTAAGTACATTAGCTTTGATGAAGGTGACTTAGTATAGAAGACAATACTTCCAATAGGTATTAAGAGCCACAAATTTGGCAAATAGTCACCTAATTGGGAAGGACCCTATCAGGTTCATAGAGTCTTGCCTGAGGGGCCTACCATCTAAGAAACCTAAATGGTTATGTGCATCCTAAAAGAATTAATGGCAGGT
This sequence comes from Camellia granthamiana, assembly GCA_036172215.1. Lineage (NCBI taxonomy): Eukaryota > Viridiplantae > Streptophyta > Magnoliopsida > Ericales > Theaceae > Camellia > Camellia granthamiana. Next base: position 88,450,432 of record CM069906.1, read on the forward strand.
ACTTGAAGCCTTATTATCCAACTGTGTGAGAGATACAAGAAGTGTAGAAAGTGCTAAATAATAAAATGATAGAGCATGATACACTCACATAGATAATAAAGGTTTTCATTTTGTAAAGAATTAAGTACATGTAGCCACAAATTGGCCCAGAAATCAGTATAGTGTTTCAGTTGTTCCCTTACAATTGATTCTCTACTTTTAAGGGTTGGGAACAACTGAATGGCTATAGCCATATCTTGCCTTCTGTCAGCCAACCCTTAGTTAGTAATTTGCAGCTTTTTAGCAGTTCAATCCAAGGATAAGTTGACTGCTGCTATGTGACGACCCAGAGTTGCTAATCGTGATTTTAATTAATTAATTATGTGTTAATTCTAATTGAACTAAGTGTCTAGTAATTTAATTTGTGCCTATCTTTCCAAATTGGAAAAATTACATGCTGAGGTTACAACTTTGAAACTGAAATTGACAATCTTATTGGGTGCACAAATTGAAATTGAGTGCTTGGATGGGCTCATGAAAATTTTTAGAGCCATTTGGGAAGTTTAATTGAAAATTGACTCAGTTTACTAAAATTGTTTGTGATTGAATTGAGCCTTAATTAGAACTATTAATTATGTTCTTACATGTTAATTATGTGATTAAGTGTTATTGATTGTTATGAGATTTATTGACTTGTATTATTTGAACAGATAGGTTAGAATGAAAATTCAACCTGTCTGATTCGCTAATTTTAACAAGTTAGAATTAAATAATTGGATAGGAATTAGAACTTAACTCACATTAGTATAATTTAATTTAGTGTAATTAAGATTGTAAGATGATGAAATTAATTTAATTTGAGTCAAATTGATTTTAATTTATTTATTTAGTCTAATTAATTTGAGTCTAATGCATTTTACTCGTCAAAGAATATAGAAAATAAAATTAGTGGATCTTGTTGGGTAGCCTTACACTATACACGTAGAGAGAGAGGGAGTAAAGACATGGTGAGAGAACTCAACATAGAGAAGGAAGAGAAGAAAAAGAAAGTGAAGAAAGACATTGAAGCTAAGGTTCAAATATTCACAAATTAACCAATTAAGATAAGAATTCTCCACCAAATTTCATGGAATTGAGAAGCTATACCCTTGATCCTTTAAATTTTGGGTTGAGTGAGGATGAAGTTCATGTTTAAGTAGAGGTTTGTTCATGAAATGAAGAGTTTAGAACATACATGTTTTCATATAAAAGAATTGTAAGAATTAACTCTCATATTCACCATGCATGGTTTAATTCTTGAACAAGCATGATCATACATTCAATTTCTTGCATAGATTTTCAAATTGATAAGAACCTCCATGGGAGATGAAAGTTGGGCTCAAATTTGGCAAGTTTCATAATTATACATGTCTAATATTTGAAGTGGAATCAGAGTTGAGAATATGTGATCATATAAGTGAAAGATTGGATGAGTTGATCCTTAAAACTTAACATGCATGACATGGTTTTCATGAAAATTGTTTTCACACACTTAAATTCATGTATAGTTCTTCAAAAGTGAAACGAATGTCATGGATTTGGAGAGTTAGCACTCAAACTTGTATGTTTATAATTAGATATCTCAATTCAAATGTTTGATTATTTTTACATAGAATTGGAGGTTGCTTTATAACCATGATTTATGTTTGATTTTTAAACATTCTAGTTCAAAGTTATTTTCATGAATTTTTGGGTTGAATTATATGAAAATGAGGTTAGTTTTACAAAAGGAATACATTGCCAAAACATAGCAGATTTCGGTTTGGTTTTGGGATAGCACCGCACATACGGCTTGGAGCCCCGCACGTGCAGAAAACAGGGCAGATTTGAGGTGCATACTGAAATAAATGTAGGTGCGGGAGGCACATGCGGTGATGGTCTCGCATGTGCGGCAAGGACCTCCACACGTGTGGCAGTTAGGTTGGTCCTGGATTTGTTTCTGCTCCTCTTTTCCACCTTTCGAGCCTCCGTTTGTATCGTTTTAAAATGTTTTTCCTGTGCATTACATTCGTGTGCATCTGTTAGACCTGAAACAAAATAAAGAATAGAATAATAACCGAACAAGAGAAATGAATAGAGATCGAATAATCGAATTGAGTAGTATTGTATGAATGTGATTGTAATTGTGTTATGCTTGACTTTATTTGTTTAGGTCGGACACCAGACCATTAGTACATGCGTCGAGAAGCCCACTGTGAGTAACACTGTTGTAAAGATATGTTCAAATTGTATGTATTTTCTGAATGATAACTTATATTGTTTCTGAACCATTACTTCTTACTAATTGAATGATGATCCTCTTTTTAAAATATATTCGTAGCATCCATAGCATATTGCTATTGTTATTGTTATTGTTATTGATATTGTTATCGCTATTATTATAGAGATCTCTATCAGTTCCAATCCTTGGAACTATTGTCTATTGTTTGATGGCCATCAATTGATTGTTCGGTCTTTAAGACCTATTGTATTGTTACTATTGGATGTACCAGGTATGACCTATATGAACATGAACTGATTGAATTGAACGATTGATTGACAAAAAGATATTGAGTGAAAATGTTCTATTGATAATCGATGGTTTCAAAGACTGTAAGGACATCATTCTTAATCTCTTTACACAGCTGTTATTTACTAGGCTCGAGCTCACTGTTTACTATATATATGTAGGTGATCGAGCATCGGATCAAAGCTAGTGGCGACGACCCGAACCCTTGTTTTGTCAAGCTAGCTATTGTGCCTCATCGCGAGGTTCCGTACCAGCCTGAGTCAAGGCTTTTTGGGTGGTTCAAATTCACCCTTTTGATATTGCTAAGTGAAAAAATGTTTTATGACTTTTGTTAATACTGTTTTTGATAATGAGATTTAATTCCCTAACTTGTGTTTTGTCTTGTAGATATGTGTTTTATGGACATAAGTGTTTGTGGGTATAACTATGTATATGAAAGTATTCAAGTCCTCATAGCTCATTGGATGATGTATGTTATTATTGATTGGCTTCTACCAGCCCCTTTATTTTGTATTCTTGTCATTATTGTAAAATAGGCCTCCGGTAATCACGGATTACTGGCCGTTTACGACGCTAAACCTATAGAGGCGGGTTTGGGTCGTAACATGCTAGCTCCTCCTCCAGTTGGGCCTTCTTCTCTAAAAGTTGAGTTTGAAACTAAGAGGCATCTGAGTATTGTCCCTTTAGTTCAAATACCTCCGCATGTATATGGGAGACAAACTCCTTGTCCTTCAATAGTCTCTCTTCCGCAGCCTTGGCCATATGGCAGATATTGATATAAAAATCTATGGTAGCTGCTGCCTGGGTCAAGTGGCTTGAGATGGCTATGTTGGAGTGCTCAAGAGCTTTGCAGCATTGGAAGAAACCATTCTCAATAATGGGTCTTTGTAAGGCTTCGAATGGGATCCTTGAGAATGATGTCAGCAATTCCAAACAAATGCCTAAGTCCACTGGAGGCAAAGAGACTCTGCTGACAGTAGAGGAACTCTCAAGGATTTCTAGGAAGGAGTCAGCAAGGACCAATGGTTCAGCCTCACTACTGGCTGATTGAGCTAAGGAAGGCATGTCAAATAGGCTAGCCAGTCAGGCTTCAAAAATGTCTATATTCTCCTCTGACATTGGAAGTGTAGAGGAATCACTAGTGGAAGGAAAAAATAGCTACATGAGGATAGAAGAAGGAGTAAAGGAATCCCTAGAAATGTCTATTGTCCTAGCCACTAGCAAGTCAAGAGAAGATGGACTAGAGTTGTGTGGTGAGAAGGAAATTAGTGAGCCATTAGTGTCTTTCTTGCGAGTACCAGTTATCACTAAAGATGAAATGATCATTGGAATTCTCTCAGGTGATAAAGGGGCAGCCCAGACTATAGGAGGAGTAAAATGAGATGAGATGAAAGATAGATGGGGCAGATATGGTGTTAAGCCTGGGCATAAGGAAGGTGGGATGCTTTGCTTTAAAGAGGAAGGCATGGGGAATATAGAGCTAGGAAGTGGAAGCATCATCTGAATGGACTCTATATTCATTAGCACTTCAGTATGAACCTTTCTTGTTCCTTTTGAGGCTGAAGAGGCCAATGTCGAAGGGGAAATGACTGTTACTGCATAGCAGAAAATATGTTAATTTTTTGTTAAGTCTTAGAGATGGAATCAAAAGGAATTAAGGGAGAAATTACTAGCTTCAGAGGTTGTAATGGTAATAATTGGAGAGCTGTGAAGGGCATAGAGCTCAGCAGTCTGTTTTTTCCTTGCAACCTTCTTTTGTAGTGCATCAGCAGCAGCAGCTTCATCCTTTAGTATTTGTTGTTGTCTCCTCTTTTTAGATCTTTGAAATACAATAATTTCTTTGGAGTGTTCTTCTTCCACTGCCTTAGCAACTACCTCATGAGTAGGATCACCAACGAGGTCAAAAGGAGAAACTGTCATTTTTCTTCTTCTTTTCAATGCTGTCTCTTTTTCTTGTTCTATTTCATTCTCTTCTAGGTAAGCCTCAGGTTTTTCAGGGTCAAGCAGAAGTTTTCTTTTCTTCTGTTGCTATTATTTGCCCTTAAAAATGTTCAAAGCTTGAGCTCTCTGAGGAGAGTCTTCCTGTAGAGCTCCTGTACCAAGAACAGAAGTCAAGTGTAAATAAACAAGGCATTATAGAAGAAAAGAGAAAGGGAAAACAAGAATGCATACCCTTCTTTGAAGTAGCCCTGGTAACCCTAGCAGGATGGGCTGAGGCAGCAGGAGCAGTCTCTGTGGCAGCAGGAGTAGGAGCTGAGATAATAGGAACAATGGAAAAAGTGATGGTGATTCCAGTACCCTTGGGCTTAGTTTGAGAAGGTACATCTAGCCCTAACAATAGATCTTGAGGAGAGATGGCCAGGAGTACTTCCATGTTGGCTGTCCACCAGTTCTAGTACCTCTTCAATACAGTGCTTTGTGGAATGAAGGGGGTGAATTGAAATTCGATCAGGTCATGTATGAACTTGGAGGTTGCCTCGTCTAGCCTAGTTCTTGGATCTTTCAGCTCTCTGCTTACAAGATTTGGTTAGTTTACCTGCAAAGAGGGATAGGAATCCCATGAGTAAGCCTAAACTGCCTAGCAAATTGAAGTAGGCTTTAGCTATGCATTTATAAGCTCGAGGGTGCAAGGTGCCAACAAAGAGTTCCCTTGGAGTTAAGATAGAGGCCCACATATCCCTATGTTGAGGTTGGGAGCAAGTTTTGTCAGCCAAAAAGGTCCTCAACCATGCTAGCCCTATGTTGGCTGCAAACGCAAAGGGGCAGAAGAAAGAGGCAATGGGAGAAGCTAGGAGTTGGTGGAAGAAAGTGAAGTAATAAGAAAAGCTGGAAGGGTAAAGTGAAACTCTAGCATATTTTACTCCATAAGTAGTAGGGTCTGGTACCAAAAATCTCAGACACCTGGAGTGTAAAGCAGTGAAGTAAGCAAAAAGCCAAAGTTACAATATCTAGAGTGGCCCTCCTTGGTTGGCATTCAAAGGTTTCTCACAAAACTGAGAACAGGCTCTATATACATGGCCCAAAACATATGGAGCTAAGGTTATCTTCTTCCCTGAAGTAAGAGCCTTGGTAAGAGGGGCAAACTCAAGCATAATCCTCTGAGAAGAAGTGCAAAATAGAAATTTGTAAAGCCAATATAGGAGAAAAGAGAAGAACTCTCGGTTTGATACAGGGCCTTCTCTCTTGTTTTCAGAATTTGCAAAATCACTAAAGAAGGAGTTTAGAAAGGGAATGGAAAAAGGCACAGTAAGGTCAGGGTAATCAAGACCGAAAGAAGTGCCAATGAGTGATAGCCCTAGAAGATGGCATATATCAAGAATAGTAGGAGCCATCATGCCACATCGAAATTAGAAAAAAATTGAAAGATGGATTCCAATAACAGAGTGCAGCAGATATAAGAAAAGGGTCTTCAGAAATAGGAAACCTGGCTAGTCGAAGAGCGTCAAGAAGACAGAGTTCTTTAAGGTCCAGCATCCTAACAGGGACAACTTGATCATACTATTCCTCTAATTCTAGTCTCAATGTAGGCCAGCAGCGATAGAGACGGTTTATTCTCCAGCTTCCCCAGTCAAGGCCACCCTCATAAAGGAGGCAGTGATCTTCTAGACACGGGTATAGGGCAGGAAGCTGAACAGGGGCTTCCTTGAAAATGGGTCCAAACACAAACTCCCCTTGAGCATGGTAACGGGGAATGAGAATGCGTACATCAACAGTGCTTCGTTCATCAGCTTTGTACTTCTCACATTCTTCATTAATGATCCTCCTCAAAGCTACAGACGGGCTCACACGCTCAACAACTGGTACTTTCAGAGAGGAAGAAGCCATTGGTGAAAGATGAAGAGAAAGCAAAGAGTTTGAGTATGAAAAGAGTAGAAAATTGCAGTCAATAGCAATAGGAGTGAAAGGGTTTGTTTTTGGACAAGTGAGTAGGTTAAAAATGTGAGAATAAGGGGTTTTAAACCTTTCTGTCCAAAGTACCCAATCAGCCTAACGAGTCAAGCAAACCCGAAATAAATTATTTGATGGATTTTTTACTCATGTGGAATTAAAACTTTAGTTTTAGAACACAAGGGGTCCCAAGCCACAGTCTCTTTCAAAGAGTAAGTTTGGGAGGGAAATTTATTTCAAAGACTCAGCTCGGCTTCGAAAACCTGCAGTTAGCTTCAAAGCCATTTTATGCCTTAAACAAAATTATAGTTAAGGTTTGTTTTCTTTGAAGGCCTTATAGGCATACTCCTAGATTGTCTTTGCAAGGTAATGTCCTTCGAAAGAGTCTTTGGGATGCTTATCTTGTTTAGAGTTGTAAATTCTGAAATAAGTAAGCACTTCGAAACAAGATTGGTCAATTCGAAGCTGTGATTTGTACAGGTTAGGTTAACCAGATGATTGGAGCATGAAAACCTTAAGTCAAATATGGATGCTCCTATAAGAAAATCCATGCTTCGAAGCACGCAAACCAGGCATCAAAGTAAGTTGGTTACTTCGAAACTGTTATTCACAGATTACATAAACAGAGTAAAGCATTAGCCATGTTCGCCATGTAATCGATCATACAATTGGAATATAAAACCAGATCATGACACATGATATTTGAAGAGCTCAGTTTTATTGATATGCAATATTTACATTGGGAACACCTACTTGGTTACATTCTCAATTTCATAAAAGTAAGGAATGGACAAAGTCACAAGATCATGGAACTTTGTCCAGCAAAATTCAATAAATACATACTATTTTCCTAATCTATCTTCTATCCTATCTAAATTTGGTTTATCTAACTGATGTGCCCTTATTTGGAAGAAGAGATACTAGGCCTTCAATTCAAATTCTATTTGTTTAAGAGCCTTATTTGTTTCATCTATTCCTCTTTCCTCATGTCCATCGCCCATAATGGCATCTTCTCCATACTCTAAATCTTGGTTCTTAAAGTCTTTATATTCTTTAAGAAGATTATGTGCTTCGTACTGGGTTTGAATACAAGCGGCAAAAGTGTTCTCCAACAACTCACTGGTAATGGAAGCATTTGTGTGCCAGTTGAGTAGAAGAGAAAAATGATCCAAAAAAGTATAAAGCTATGCCTGGGCTATAGGGTTAAGGATATGGCTTCGAGAGATAATATCACAAGACCACAATAAGTTCTTGTGAGAAATATCATCTCGAAGGACCTCAACGGATAAATGAGAGAAAGCGGCAAGCAGAGTATGGGCTCTATACTATTGGTAAGTAGTAGGAAAAACTGGGGCTTGGTAGGGAGCAAAATGCTGGCTATCGAAAAGGGTGAGTTTTAATTCTTCAATCCAATTAGGATTGGAAGGCAAGAAATGAGCAGTTAGGTCCTCTTCAAATGAAGGTGGGAACTCAGGCTTGTTCATACATTCTAGCCAGTCAGAGGAGCAAAGTTTTGCTTTTTTGGCTAAGAGTGAGAAACTAATTCCCAAGGATTCAAAGGGTGTGGAGTGTTTCACACTATTCTGGACGACAAGGTGGAAATATACCATGCCGAAAGCAAGTTGTCCTCAAGGCTGCGAAAACGGTCGAGGGGGACGTATGGATATACTATAGAGCTACGCATGGAGGGATGGATTGCAATGGGGTCATCAAATTGAGGGAATCAATTGTGGATTCACTCCCTTGTTTGAGGTTGAGTGGGTGTATGCCAAGTCCCCGAGCTAGTGCTGTTAGAAGTGTTGTTAGAGGAAGAGAAGGCAACTTCATCCCATGCAGAAAGTTTGGAGGCAGAGGAGGAGCTTCCAAGATCCATTTTTGCAAATTCTTGGTCCAAAGGTTTGTAGTTGGCAGATTCTTAGTCCAAAGGTTGATATTTTGTGAAAGCATCCATAACTTGAATAAATAAAGGCGGATAAGCATGGCCAATCAATGTATAAAGGTTCTTTCGAGGACGAACATCATTGTCTAATACCTCTTCGTATGTATGATCGATAAAAAAAAGGGTTTGTTTGGCCATGGGAACTGTATCAGCCCTTTCGAATACTCAGATAGTAGAAAATGTTCAAGCACAGAAAAGTATTTAATGCAGATCAAGTACTTTATTTATGGAAGACGGTTGCATTTCTAAGAAGATGCAAAGTCCATACACGTCTTAGGTCGTGGACAAAGTGCATTAAGTCCACTAATATCGCCAAGTATTGGGTATATTAATGCGGGGGATAATGTTGGCTACATATTTTGTAAAAGCTAATCGCAACTTAACACGTGGTACATGAAGGGCAATTCGGGGAGTTAATACAAGTCTCCAGTCAAAGACAGACACGTGGCAGGTCATATTGGTTATAATGGATTTGCGCTGAATAGCTAGAAGGCGCAAGATGACGTGGCCCAACGGTTACTCACGAATTCAAATTCAAATCCAAGAGGGAAGCCTAACTGCAAGAATGGCGTAATGGGACTGATTGTAAGAAAGCATGATCCGCAATCATGGGAGGACATTTCGACGGTTGGAAGCCCACTTCGACGGTTACCCTTGGAGAGTATAAATAGCAAAGAAGGCCCTAAATTAAAAGACCCAGACTCAGATTCAGAAACCAATTTATTCACTTCGTATTTCCTTATAGTTTTTACATTTCCAATTCTTTACAATTTCAGCACTTCAATTCCTGTACTGTACTTCATTTCCTAGGAGTAGTTTCAAGTAGTCGTTGTTGTAAACCTTCAAGGCTTGGTCATTTCATTGTAAGTTCCTATTTACTCAATGAAATTCAGTTTCTGAATTGTTCTGTACTCATTATTTCTTATACATTTCTCCTAAAACAAGCCACCAGTAAAAGTCATCTTCATTGAGGCTGAAAGAACTTCAACACAATTGTTTGATAATTGGTTGGCAATTAAAATTCTATAAGGACTTATTGATCCTTATTGGCACGCTTAAATTTACATACACTACTAACCTTCAAAAGCCGAAAAAGCCAACAAGTACAACCTATAAAGGCTAAAAAAAACTTTCTATAGAAACGGGTTTGGAAATACAAGCCAAAAGAAAACCCATTTATTGTTGGGTAAATGGCGCGGTAATCTCATTTTCTTCAAAGAGATTCAAGCTCTATGATGGTAACCTTCAAAAACTATCTGGTGTAGCAAACCATCTCATATGGCTTATCTCCTTCAGGATACAATAGCTCAACAATTATTCGTGTTGGCTCAAACAGTCTTTGCACAAGTGGTTGAGCCTCCACCATAGAAACACCCTTAGGCCCCGTTTGTTTTGGGGTATGAGAAAGGATTGGGATTAGGATAGCTGTGGGCCCCATTTAATGTGCTTTTTGTTTACAGAGTTGAAGAAGGAACTGCTAAGCCGAAGGGCTTAGGATAGGCCTTGCAGATGGGATTCGGATGGGCCTCCAGGACTTGGTATTAGAAAAATAATCCGACGGACTAGAAATTTTTTATTTTTATTTATTTTTTTACATGTCGGACATTTTTTTTTGAACATTAATATTTAATTTTTTGTATTTTTTGTTAAGTAAAAATCATTATTTTATTTATTTTATTTTTTTCTAAAAATTTTTTATTTTATTTTATTTTTTTAAAATTTTTTACATGTTGGGCAATTTTTTTAAAACATTAATGTTTAATGTTTTTGTATTTTTTTTTATTTGTTTTATTATTTTATATTTATTTTATATAAAAATAATTTAACAATTCCTACATTAACAACTATCATCAAAACAAACACAATTTTACTTAATTCCCTCACTATCAATCCCCTCACTATTAATCCCCTCACTATCTTTCATTCTATCTCTGAAAACAAACGGATCCTTACAGTTGTGGATATCACACCCTTCATCGCACCCACACATCGGACTTGAACCATCAATTTCATGTCGCATGATTGTCAAGTGTTTCAGGGTTATGATGAATCATTGAAATCTATAGTGGCAATATATCATTTTTTTCCACAATACTGTTTGCCCTCAAATTTCCAGGCTTCAGCTTTGTTGTCAGAAAAGCTTATCAAATGTTTTCATAAAAATCATCCTAAAGCTTGGCTTTTCCAATGTGTTGGAGTTGTTAGCTGGTACTCATCCACTCATGAATGAGGATTTTTTTATTTTTTTTTATTTTTTTTTAATTTTTTGTGTTGATAATCTCATGAATGGGGAATGCATCCATATCAAAGCTAAGAGGGTGCATTTTACATAGAAAACTTAGCCCATCTTAGCAATTTACCTTCCCTACTTCCTAATAAAGGCTTGTTTATCTGAGTAGATGCTGGCTTAGGTCCCATGTAACCAAACAAAGAGTACACACTGCACACACACACACACACACACACACACACACACACAAATCACACAGAAGCAAACTGTATATAAAGTATTTTGACAGAACAGAGCTCATAAGCTTTACAATAGCAGGTACAAGGAGGCAAAATTTACAGCATGTACATGATCTCTGCCCAACAATAAAAAATCTGAATTATTAGTAATGAAAATCAACTGTCCAGAAGGCTATTCCAACGTTGTTTAAGGATGTCATATGCCTCGGGGCATGGAATTGCCTGCAATCTAATTTTTTGATCAACTAGTTTTTCTGTAACAAGACCCAGCCTCATCAATGTATCCAAGGCCTTGTCAACTGGCATTTCAACCTGCATGCATTACGCTATTTTAAGGTCAACCATCAATGAATGCAGCAAACTAAACTAGTTAAGTAGGTTATAATACACTTCATTTTATTACCTTTTCCTTGAACATGTTATACATAAACCTCTCACATTTGTCTTTAACATTTTTTGGGCAAGTGACCTGCAATCCAAAACAATTATGCGTGATATACTCATTCAACAAATTGACAGTCTTCAGAAATAGCCAAATCACTGGCAAAATATTGCAAACCAAAGATGACTCTTCATTTCCGATGTATCCAACAAAAAAAAAAAAAAAAAGATGACTATCTCTACATATTTAAAATGAAGGTTCAAAAAAAAAAACACCAAATATTCTAGGGTCTGTATTGGAATCCAAAAACAAGAATTCGATTAAGAATTCAGGCTTGAGAAATTTAATTATTGCGAAAGCAACTTAGCTTGCATGTGAATGTGTGCATACATTTTTTTCCCCCCATTAACAATAGGTAACGTATAACTGCAGTTGCTTCATGCTAGTTAACTAATAGATATTGGTTTTATTTAAGCGCTGAACATGAATAAAGCACCCAATGCCTCTTATCAATATGGCTTTTTGTTGGAAATTGACGTGAGACTCAATTCAAATGCTAGAATCTTTTATTTAATGGGTTTAGCCTCTTGCAGGTCTTCTAATGAAGCCAAGTATGAGATTTTCTACTACTCAATTGAACCAATCAAAATATCCACCACCCTACTGTGTTAATGTCAGTTTGAATAGTCAAATTTTATTGTCTCACTTTAATATTTAAATAATAAAAATTTTACTACCATCACCATCACCATCACCATCACCATCACCATTGCTTGCCTTCCTTCTATTTTTAAACAAAAATCCTTTTATTTTTATAAAAAAAATATAAAAATACAAAATCTTACACCAAAGACAATTGAACATATCTTTAGATCATAATATGGGCATAATAGTGGACGTGTCAATTAATGCATCAAATGGAACCAAGACAACAAGCCTTCAATCCATTTTTTTCCCCCAAAATGCTAGACCCTAAAATAATGATCAAAAGTTTTACACAATATTCACATGGTGTGTGGGTCTCATATGGTATGGGTCCCACACCATGTAAGTATTATGTAGAATTTTTGATAAATTATTTAGAGTACCTAGCATTTTTTTTTTTTATATAGCAATCCACGTGTATTTCCATGTCAGGTATTACTTCTTTTTTTTTCCCTCTTTGGTTGGGCTTACAAGAAACTAAATTCAAAGAAATGGGTCATACATGTATATGGAGTTGCTGACTTCTTAAGAAGGGGCAATATGGTCCAAAATTTGAAGAGAAGTTATTGTGGTGGTCTTCACACTCCAATCAGAAAAATGTGAGGGACCTTGTGCATGAAAAGTACTTGTGGAGTTTACGCAATGTTTCACTAATTTTCCCTAAAACCTTATTTTATTTTAATTGATAAAAATTGATTTCCACTCCTTTTTGTCTTTTGAAAATCCAAAGCCTTAATATTTGATTCCCTCTTCTGATTTTGCAAAAGAACTAATTTTTGAAAAGCCCTAATTTTCTCCACTTTATGTTAATTGGTTTAATTTCTGAGGTTGGTGATGACCATACACTAAGAAGCACGAACACTTGACACGTACACGCTGACATCACAATTTTCAAAAAATACAGGACACGACATATATTTATTATATATCATATATATGAATATATCATTCCAAGACAATAAATAAATACAATATAACACTAATTTCTATAAATTGATATTATTTTCTTTTATCATCATATTCTAAGTTATTTTGTTCAAACTTATAATTAGATTCGTGTGTCTAATCAATGGACACGTTTGTCCTCCAAGTGTCCAAGTCTAAAATTTTTTAAGAAACTAAAACACATTTGGATAAGTGTTTGACACGTGTCAGGAAGTGTCTGACGAGTGTCGGTGTCTAACACAGACACACCACCTTTTTAGAGTGTCCATGCTTCTTAGACTATACATTTCTTTTTGTAAATTCTCATACTTGCACTCTTTAATTTTAGGTTGATGATTATTGTTTGTGATCAACATCAGACTTGAGTACACCAACCGACCAATCGAACAGTTACTAAATTTCACACAATTTGCTCGGTATGCTCCCTTGATCAGTTGGGATTGATTTATGCAATTTAACCCTGAAAGCTTTAGTTTGGTGGAAAACCTACCCTAAACTCCAACCAAACTGAAACACACTGCTTTCACCCCTATATATATATATTTTATTGGCACCAAGGTGTCTTGATCAAAGCCCAACTAATCCCTAGGGTATACAGGCCCTTGGCAAGGAGTTTCCCGCAAGGGCACCATAGTTAATTCAAGGATTTTCCTCCAGTCCGATGGCCCCAAGGAATTGTTAGCATCTAAGAGGTTTCAATCCTTGAACCTTGGAGAGAGTACACCCCAGACCTAAGGCCTTGCCACCAAGCTAACCCCTTGGGGTTCCGCTTTCACCCCTATATACTTATAAGTTTCTAGACTTTCCTAATTCTTCTACAACTATAACCAAGGGAACTTTGATTCTTTAACTACACGATTGTAATAGACTAAACAAAATCATATTTAACAGTCTAATAACACGAGCCAACATAACATCAATAGGCCCCTAATATTGCCCATGTCTAACAAAATTAAAATAATGAAACTACCCTTGACTTCTAAAATTCAATAGAAACGCAAATAAATCTCTTAAAAAACACAATTTCTATAAATTATAAAAATTAAAATTCAATTACCCTAAACATGATTGCATAATGTTCAAAGCATGCTTCTTCTGAAATTTCAAAGTTGCCTTATTATTCTTCACATTCTTAAATTCAATTTAAGTTCATTGCTCTTAACCCTTCCCAAGCAATTAGAATAATCTTTTGTGACCTGTTCTTTGTTAGCTTTTCTAAAGGACTAACAAAAGTACATTCAAATAAATTTCTCTGTTTGATTGAAAATAGAATCTAGAAACAACCATTTAACATGTTCAAATATAGTAATTTATAATTAATTAAATGATCACAAATATCGAATTCCATTCAGCATTTGCAGTGTTCAATTGTTTCACTGATTAGAAATATAAAATGGAGAAGACAAGACAAACCTGGCCGGTCTCTGCTTTAAGCAAGATTGCATAAGCCAATATGGCTTCCTTGTACTACATATTGAGAGAAGGAAAAGAATCAGACCAAAAATTAATAAGAAAGAAAAGAAGGGAACAACCCATAGCATCTTCTCAATCATTTCCTTTTTCTTTTCTTTATTTATTTTATTTATTTTTTATTTTATAAACACCTGTCTCTATCTTCTAGCAGAAAAAATGAATAAATAAATAAAATCATCAACTCACTTGCTGCTGTTCAGAAGCATCCAGAAGAAAGTGAACTGAGCCAAAGCCACTTGCTATGGTTTTCTCATAAAGTGTCTTGTTGACCAGAAGCTGTAATAATGCATTTCTTATAAAAATCATGTGGTAAACTAAAAACAAAAAAGGGTTAGTATGGCAATAAAGACGTCTACTTTTGTTCAAGATCAAGATCTCCACAGAGGACAAAACAAACTTGGTGAACTCACTTGATACCTATCCCATGTCTGTTTGTAACCCAAAGCCACACGGGTCACATATATTATAAGAGCACTGATTGCAATCACGTCTAGTAGTACTGCTGATCTGCATCAAAAATTAAACAATGCCAACATTTTCTCAAATGAAACTAAACAGGGAAGCATTAACTACTCAAAGCTGTAGTATCTGTTTAGACAAAGAAAGGAGAAGGACAATTAGCCTAAGTAAATTCCATACTCCAGATCTAATAGATGATTTAGACGAAAAGGAATTAAGGAGATGAATGAATTCAATTAATAATTGATGTTGGATGTGGGAAAACGAAAGAACTCTTTTACATTTGGGTTTCAACCTATTCAAAATAGTCAGAGGTCATTTTTTCAGTTTATTCCCGGTGATATAATATGCTCAGTGCAGGCGTCAATGTTGCTTATTGTTTACAAATTATCAAATTTAATGTGAAATACTTCAGCACTTGCTGGATGGAGTTGTTAATCCAAATCTAGCTCACACAAGCTAATCATGAATATCTTTTAGACCTCAAATTATGACCTATTAAAAAAAATAGAGAGACAGCATATATACTGGGGAAGTAAAAAAAACAAACAAACAAAAAAAAAAAACAAAACTGATTATGCAAAAAACGATATAGCAGCCCCCAATGTGGGTAAACTATATCTAAAAAGAAGCATAAGACAAAGTTCTTCAAAAATTCTAGGGACCCCAAATGAATTACCAAATATTTTACACAATACTCATCTCAAAGTTTTTTCAAGGAACAAAAAGCACCTTGTGATTTATTACAAATATTTTTGTATATCACTAGTTAACATTTTCATGACAAGATACTTTTAAGCGTTATAACGTATCCTGTATCTTTAATTATGTAAGGTGCTCCAAATCTGTGTGGTACAACAAAATTATGACACGTGTCAATCTCCTACTTGCCTACCTGCTCTGTAGGAATATCAAGGCATAAAAACAGCTTTAACCATGGTCCTCAATCATAAGGAGCACAAGTGATGCAGCGAGGCAAAATGTTTCCTGACCTTGGCCATGCTTTCATAGTGCTGCTAAGCACAACCCCCAACACACTTGCACCTTCCTAGGATTGAGAGTGGAGCCCGAGGAACCCAAAGTGCTCGGCATGCCTAGGCTGGCACCTCAATGTCCTGCTGTGAACCAATGGGAACTTCTAGGTTTCTTGGTTTGGTGAGTAGAGTTCTGGGCCAGCCAAAGTGGACCATACCCACAATTTTGTCAAGGACAGCAGATCGCATTGTAGTCAACTATATAGAGGGGATCATGTTGTTCTTAGTAAAAGTGATGTGCTTGACACTTCCTTACTTTGTCAACCTATGAAGCACTAACACGCTCTCCCCTTCCCAAGTATTAGTGTCCCAGACTTCTAGCACATGGACAAGTTCTGGACAAGTGTCCAACATGTCAAAACGCACATCTGAATCTTAATTTTTTTTGGAATCTCCTACATGTCTTTTACATATTATGACATATCGGGGATGTGAAGCGAAGCCCCACATTGCATAGGTACTAAAGTAATGTGCCCTATAAAAGCATGATGGAACCCTCACCTCAATAGATGGCTTTTGGGGTTGAGTTCTATCCAAGACCGTGTAACATGTTATCAAAACCAAAGTACCAAGGATGGGTAGGGTGTGTCACACCCCAATTTTCAAAGATTTAGGCAAAAACTAATTAACCTAAGCGTGAACCTTTTATTACTTAGTTCATTCTCAAAATGACGTTCCTTAACCAATTCTCATTAAGTCATCAAAATTTGATTTACCTCGTAAAACGCATTTGGAGACCAATATCTTATTAAACTTGAAAATGTACCCTATTTTCTGTTATTAATGAAACCTTGACTTAAAATGACGAGAAATGAATTTCTAGTGAAAATGACTTGCATTCAAAAACATGTCCAAGTTAATAGTTTTTACAAAAATCTCACTTTAAATTTAACAACAGTGAAAGTCTCTCAAGTACAACACCCAACCTCACATGGCACACAACTCGATGTAAATGAAAGTACATACATCATAATACAAAAGAATAAAATACAACACTTACTTTACAGACCATAAAATAATTTACAACAGGATATATCTAAAATAAATAAGGCACACAGGCCCAATTATCTTATGGTCTATACTAACATGCTTAACAAGTCAACAACAAAAATAGTCTACTCGGCGTTAGCACCTATAAGATAAGGGGTGAGCAAACCATACGCCAACAATTCGAAATCAATAACTACTCGAAATCAATAACTACCAACAAGGCATCAATAACATGCTAACAAGGAAAATAACTCCGCTCGCCAACACATACTGTGTCCAAGCCGTAAATAAATACATACAAGGTCTTACCTTGATCACGCACTGGCTCTCTTCAAGCTACGTGTCAGAAAATCCACACCACCCTCTCCACATAGGCTACTACTCCTCTCAATTGTGCAATGTTCGGAGGTCTAACCACAAATAGTTGGTACCACTATCTCCCTCAACCAATCATACCGGCTAAGGCGATAACCCGAGTGAAGCCCGTGAAATCAATAAACCGAAACAAGTCCAAAAGCAACTATGTAAGGAAAATATCAACACCCCGATAATCCAACACTTAGTTTTATTTGATGGCTTCTTCTTGGAAAATTTTTCGACACTAACGAAATTTCACCAAATTCTTCTTTATAACCATTTTACCAAAATGCTCTTATGGTTAATAATATAGAATAATCTCTAAGAATAAAATCACACTTTGTCTTTATAGACCAAAATTATTATTTTCCCCCTAAGGGTCCACTTTACCATTTTGCTCATATTAACTTCATTAAATTAATCCTAAGTGCTAAAATCAACCATTAGTTCATTTTTACCCAAAATATTGACTTTGCTCCTAAGGAGCTAAAATGCACCATTTTTTCCTTTTTACACCAAAAGTCACCAAACAATTGAAGTAATCAAAGTATGAACTTAAGGTATAAAAATATCACATTAAATCCTTAACCTAGTAAAATTAGTAATCAAACATAACAAAACAACAACAACCACATCAACAAAAAAACCAAAACAACTCCAAATCAAACCATCTTTTTAACAAGTCCATTTTCCATACTAAGCAAGGTAACTAAATCAATTTCTCCAAAATTCATACACCTTATTAATAATCAATAATTATCCCAAAGTTAGCTAATAAACATGACTTTTATAAAAATAAAAAATAAAAAATAAAAAATTGCCTAATATGGCAAGGAGTACACTTTTTAGGGTTTCATAAATAAGAGCCCTAATTTAATATTTAATAATTCCCAGTCTCAAGCAAACCTTATCAACATGTATATCATTGTTCATCAAGTGTTCTATTTCAAATGTGTTGAATAGAACACTTCTAGGGTTTTTAATTAAAAAACAACTCTCTAGATTCAACATGAGATTTTTAACATTCAATACAATTAACTTGATGATTTTCTCAAAAAGAGTTCAAGAAGAAAATATAGAGGCATTGGAACAATATTTTTCAAATATAACAACAAAACTTGAAGATAATTTCAACACATGAAATATAACTTCCTAAACATACATTTTCTCAAAATAAAACCCTAGGCATGCACTTCAAAGCAATATAATGGAGAAAACCTTACCTCAAAATCATGAGGCAAGAAAATGAAAAGGTGAAGAGTGTAGATCCAAGCCAACAAACGCTCCTAGTTTCAAGATCCTCCAAGAACTATTGAAGAACACCACGTCTCTTCATAAAACTCTCTCCAAACCTTGTCTAACTAACCAATCAAGAACACCCTAGATCTTAAGAACCAAAATTAGGGCTTTGCTTTCAAGGTCTCAACAATGGAGGGAAATCTATGAAGCACAGAGACGGACACGTCGACACGTAAAATTCCAAAAAAGTAGGACACGGACACAGTCAGAGACTCGGCTCGGACACGCCACAAATAATTATATGTTGATATAATATTATCTAAGAATATATTATATTATATAGTTATATATGTGCATAATAAGGGTGACCATTAGTTCAATGGTTAAGACTTGGCCTAATAACCTTAAGGTTATGGGTTCAAGTCTTGGGGCCACCTCTTTGTGCATTATGCCAAAGGTTAGGTGTGTACTCAATCTTTCCCCTCCCAAATACACATTAATGTGTACTAATTGGGCGTTGCTTTTTAGTTATATATGTGCATAATATATACAAAATTAATTAATTACTTTATATTAAGTAAATCTTGTATCTAATTCTTTTACATGAGTTTTTAGGCTATTGGATTGGACCATAGTAAATAAAAATTAGATAAACTATAGAAAACATATATAATTGCAACATTCCCTCATCCACCTAAGCCATCTATTTGTAAATTTTTTAAAGAATTATACATTACGTTATTCTCAAGAATTATACATTGTTTTTAAGAATATAAGATATTTATGTCAAATTCTCAAACTTTGAAAATCATAAGTTACCAAATGTCAAAGTGTTGGTCTCATCTCATGTTTATATTTTTAGCGATAGATATGGCCAAGAAGCGACGGACACGTCGTAAAATGAGTGTCGGACATGTGTCCGAACTTAATATTTTCAATTTTAATTAAGGATACGTAAAAAAGAGTATGGGACACGTATCTGAGAGTGTTTGAAGAGTGTCCGTATCCAATACGGACATGCCGCCTTCTTAGAAGTGTCCATACTTCTTAGAGAAAAATAATAAGATCAAATGGGAAATAAGGAGGAGGCTCACGGGTTGTGTATTAAAAATAGGAAAAGTTTGTTCTTTATTTCCTTGTTAGCAAGATCAAGTCTCCTACGAGACACACACACACACAGGGAGAGAGAGTATAAAGAACAAAAAAAATTGAATACAAATGAAAATGGGATGGGACTCTCTCAAAAAGGAGCCTACTAATCTATCAAGAAAAGTAGTTGGAATTCAAACAAAATAAGTCTTACAACTACATATGCAAAGTGTATTTATGGAGAGAGAACATGATTAGGGGACATAATGCATGAATCAAGGAAAAGGGCAAGCCTTCCCTAGGCTAGATCACATGGGTGGCCAGCCAGCCGATTGTCATTAAGGATGTGTTCATTTTATTCTCCAAGAAATGCATTAAAGTTCACAACAGATGAATCTCCAAAATGGCATGGCCAAACAAGGCCTTAGAAAATGTGTAAAAATCCTCTAATAAAATATAATCAAGACAAGGGTTCAATGACTTAGGTCCAAATAAATAAAATATAAAAACACAAGGTGATTCCCGCAAAGCCCAATTACAAAAGTAATGCCAGAGATTAAAAAAAATTAAATGAGTCCACTCGCAATGCTACTAATAATATATACTAAACACATAACTAAGTTCTTCATAATATTCATGTCATGTAAATACACAAATTTTGTTCAACTCATCACTCAGTCACACTGTACCCTTTTTAATTAATCTAAAGAATAAAAATTTAAAAAAACCTTTACACTATCAATTATACTTCATATTAATTTAAAACAATTAATATTTATTATAAGAAAATATTTTTCGAGTCTTTATAGGGTGAGTGTCCTTGGATTGCACATTGCAAGTGCCAACTGAGCACGTTGGCCATGAGGAAGGGTGTGAAGCGAAGTTCCACATCGCATGGAGACTAAAGTAATGTGCAGTATAAAAGCATGAGGGCACCCTCACTTCAATAGTTAGCTTTTAGGGTTGAGTTCTATCCAAAACAGTGTAATAGGAGACACATTTTGCAATGTTTTTTTTTTCCCGCCAATTTGAAATTTATTGAAAGTAACTTGAGTCTATGATTGTTTGGTTGTTCACATGTTTGACAAGAATGAACCACAAACGTATCATGTACCTAATAAAAGAGAATCAGAGGCTATGAAAAGGACAAGGAAAGCCCATGGCCAATCCCTTTGTGTTGTCAATTAGACGTTCTAGAGAGAGAGAAGAGACGAGAATGTACATAAAAGTTACATCGAAGAGAAGCATCCATTGAATTGAAAGAGGGAATAAGTTTTTGAATGACCTCTATTTATGTACATATAAGTTACATCGAAGAGAAGTTTCCATTGAATTGAGAGAGGGAATAAGTTTTTGAATGACCTCTATTTATTTTTTTTATTTTGTCTGTCTTGTGGCACTTATCTATTGCTTAGCTAGATTAACATTATTGGCTTATCTATCACAGGCAATGATTATATATGGTGGGAGCATGATACTTTGAAATTTGTTCGGCTTCACAATTCATCTAAGCTGGTGGGCAAGATTAACCTATGAAGCTCTTCAAACCTTCTTTTGGACATCTTATTTGGTTCAATTGACTTTATGCTTTTGTAACTTGGGCCAAACTTTGGGCTGCTATGCCCTTTTTTTTCCTTTGGTACAACGAATGCTACATTGTAGCTTGGGGGATGAGGGGCAAGACCCAAACTGAGATGCAAAGATTTTGTTAGATAACTTGATATACATTATTGGCCCCATTTCCTAATAGCTTAGGCTTTTGGGAAAATTGGTGACTCAACATGGTATTAGAGCTCTGGTTGAGAGAGGTCTTGGGTTCAAATCTCTCTGTTGGCATTTAGTATTCTGTCCCTGTTTGGTTTTTCCCTCTTTGCTTGGTTGTTTGCTTGTTCTTTTCTTTGGTTCTTTGTTTGTCTCTCCACGTGCAAGATGGGGTTGCACATGAGGGAGGGTGTTAGATAGCTTACATTGTTGGCCCCATTTCCTAATAGCTTAGGCTTTTGGAAAAATTGGTCACTTAAACAAATTTTGGCCAACTAAGCTTTGCCCATTTCATTTCATTTATTTTTGTTATAACAAACTCATTACATTTATTAGTCCAATGGGTTTTATGAGTTGAATGGTAATTGTACCGAATTTGGGGACAGATTTCACTTTACCCCTTTGTGGTATAGACCATGTGCACATAATCCCATATCATTTGAAAATAACCACATAACTCCCTGAAGTTTGTTCATACTATTGTTGACATCACTTCTATTCAACTGACTTTAGCATATTTTTCTCTCTTCTACTGGACATTTTGAATCTTTTCAACTCAATTCCAAATGAATATTAATGTACTACTAATTTGTGAGGGCAGATCAGGTACTAAATTAGGGTTATAAAGGGAAGAAAGAACAACAACAAAAAGAAGGAAAAAAAATACTTAATATGAACAACATAAAATGCATGTTTCTGGAATGCCATTTTGATTTATTTGTTAGATAGCTTGATATACATTGTTGGGGTCCTAACAGCATAGGCTTTTGGGAAAATTGTTAACTTAACATAGTATCAGAGCTCTGGTTGAAAGAAGTCTCAAGTCTCTCCTTTAGCATTTTGTATTTTATACCCATTTGGTTTCTTCCTCTCTGTTTGGTTGTTTGCTTCTCCTTCTTTTGGTTTTTTGTTTGTCTCTCGACGTACAAGACGGGGTTTCACGTGAGGGAGGGTGTTAGATAGCTTCATATACATTGTCAGGCCCATTTCCTAACAACTTAGGCTTTTGGGAAAATTGGTAACTTAACATTATTTGCACACCATAGATTACATTTTCAAATTTTCATAAAAAAGAAACTCATGTTGATATTGTTCTCCTGAAATGTTAGCTGCACATGATGAGAACAATAGAAGGGAAACTACTTTCACAAAGCCTAGGAACCAGGCAAGCAGGTAAGTTTGCCAAGGCATTTGCCCATGTGAGAATTAAATATATTGTTATCTAAACTTAATTTGACGCCTTTAACATCATAAAACTCCATGAGCAAGACACAGTAAGACATTACTCATACAACAATATATTTCTATCTTTGCCAAGTTGCAAAAATTCCACAAAGCAATATGTAAAAACTGAGAACATACGTACGGTGATGATAAAATGTTCTCAAATTTGTAGTTTATAAAAAATGCCAGAAGTCCCAATACTGTGGCAATATCCAAGCGTACCTACAAAGAAAACATACATTTTGATCAAGATGAGTATGTAAAATATTTTGCCGTGAAATCCTTTTGTTAAATATATAACATCAACCCACTTCAACTTACTAGAATTGGCAGCAAATTTGTAGGACTAAAATTTCTAATGGTTTATTCTTTGGTTTAAGTTCCATTCACTACCTTGTGATGTTTCATAAAATAAGCTCCACATAGAGGTGACATATCACAGCATTTGTGTCAAAATGTAATATTTTATGTAACAATGCACAAGTAAACTAAACCAACAAATTAAATCATCAGGTCTCATTATAAATTTCAGTTTTTGGGCACCTAGAATCTCTGAACGCCATAATTAAGCTACCATAAATGGTGACAGATAACTAACTATACGCTACTATGGAGTTCTCCATGGGCATCCAGTTATCCCACTAGCTTTTTAACAATTTTTAAAAACTATGAACTAAATTGAAACTGAGTAATCCAAAAACTTCAGGAAGTGCCTAATTGAACAAGAATTTTAAAGTGTTACGGAAGGTGCAAAGAGTGGTGGATTGGATGCAGACCTAAACTTCCAGCTTTGATTAGCACCAAATGGTTTCCCTTAAATGCGAAAGCACATTCTCAAGCTAACCAAAGTGGTTAACCGTGAGCTAGAATACCAAAGTGGCTAACCAAAGTAAAATGTCCCCTCAAGTTATGATAAACCAAGATCTTATCAGGCTATTCAGTATGTCAAGTGATACTAATAGTTGGATGTTTTACTTAACAAAATGTTATGTTTATGTAAACAAGTTTCAGCATCAGCTCTCTCGACATCCATGTGGATTTCCGATTAGTAGAAGATTATTAGGTCAAAGCAGATATCGCTGAACAGATGAAGAATGAATACCAAAATATATAATAATCTGATAAATATACATGTACACTCATACAAAACAAACTAGACAAATGACTATGAACTACATAGCTGTGTGAGCTATTTGACTCCAGTTTATAATAGAAACACAATGAAATTGAATCTTTCATTTCATACCGTGTCTAGGATACGAAAAGACAGCTTTATGTGAGGAAAAATAACCTACATAAGGGGGAAAAAAAGTTATCATAACAATAAATTGCATTTGCAAACAATGATAGGAAAAGGTGAAGATTTAAATACTAAAAAAATAAATATTTGACAGAACTGATGAGCACTGTGCACATAAGGATTTACTGGTAAATCTGGAATAGGAATTCTCTCATAGATCTTCAACTGCAACGAAGGAACCTCAGCTGTACTTTCAGTTTCTCCCTCACCTCTTTCCTTGGTGAAAAGTAAAATTAATTCTTCGAATGCTGGTTCCTAAATTGAAAACACAAAATTTTACAAACTATATTGACTGTTATCTCATGAAGGTTAAGCTGGAACAAAGCAGAATTCTTAAAATGAATCTAAATGATGCAGATATAAAAGTGACAAATATAAAGATATACAAAGCTAGAAGGAAATAAAGAATCAAAGAAGAAAACCCTCAACTCAACTTATCAAGCCCTTTATGTAGTTGACAATCCAATACGGGATTCTCTCTTATTTCATTTTGGTAGGTATCAGTTACAGAACAGGCACTTGATCTCACAGATTTTGTTTATCTTACAGATATTTCTAATAATTCTACCTCTTACGGAGTACAACCCATATTTTAACTAATTCCTTGTCACGAAACTTTTAAAACTATCACATGCTGAGCTCGCGTCCTGAAAAGAAAATTTCCAAATATACACGGGAAAAGGCATAACAAATGACTTAAAAGAGTATAGCTCTACGCTGCTATGGTTTATTCCAACTTTTAAAGTAAACAAAATTTGCTGAATAGAGAAAAGGTCAAATGAAGGATGAGAAATCCTTCGCAAGGACAAGCAGGACGTTATTCAGAAAGGAACCTACATCAGAAAGAAAAGATGTCCATCACAAATTACAGAGAAACCCTCCTAGGTCAAAACTTAAGTGGAATCCCCCAACATCATAACCAAATGAGAACGAAAAAATGATCCCTAAATTTTGCTCCCAATGAATTGACTAAATCCAGAAATTCTTCTTCTTTTTTTTGGATAAATAAAACAAGCTTTTTTGAGAAAGCATTAAGGTGATGCAAAGAATAAAAAAATCAAGAGCCAAAAGACACAACACACAAAACGCAAAACAGAAAACTCAAAGACTAGCCAATCAAGCCATCCACAAAATCCGCAAAGGCCAACAAATCCAGCTCAACCAAAAGCATGACCCAACTATGAAGCACTGAGAATAACCGGCTTTCCAACCACATAACCGAACGAGTTATGCCCTGAAAAATGCGCCTATTATGATCCCACCAAATCAGCCAAAATAAACAATGCGCAGCAAGTAACCATGCCTTCCATGAGATAATTGTACTACTAAGGTCCCACTCCTTCTATATAGCAAGTGTGAAGATGTATTTTTGGTATTTTTTAAATATTTTATATTTGGGTTAAGGGTACTTTCATATTTTTGTCATCTTTTAGTCATTAGGGTTGTTTTCTATTTAATTTGTATCAAGCACACATGGTAAGATTGGATGAGTAGGTGAAATAAGAATAATCATTCTTCTCTCTAAAATGTAACGTGATATCAGAGCCACTATCCAAAGAAGCCATTGTTGGAGTCGATCACCAGACCTAACCACAGTAGTCGGCCATTGGCTGTCAGAATGACATTGGAGTCACTGAAAATCTGGATTGCAGCACTCTGGTCTTTGTCAGGTCGAAGTCTCTTCATCACAGCACAGCTGTTTCATTGTTGTCCTTGACACTCTCTCTTGTTGACGAAACCCTCCATCGGAGTTTCTCCACCTCTCCCTGTCACTTCTCATCCTTCACCGCAACACTCTGGCCATTTCCTCCAAGCACTTGGTTTTGTTGTTGTCATCGACAATCTCTCTCATTAACGAAGCCCTTCGTCGGAGTTTCTCCACCTCTCTCTGTTGCTTCTCACCCTTCATCGCAGCACTCTTTTTTTTTCTTTTCTTTTCTTCTATTTAATTGCAGTCCATACTTTCTTCAAATCGACTCTTGGTCTGCCTCTCTCCATCTCAGTTATAACGTACAACCCAAACAGTGGTTACATCAACCCAGCCGACCCAAGCAGTGGCCTCCAACCTAACCTGACTACACCAGCAGCTTTGGTTATTACTCCCTGTGCTTTTCTTTCTAATTTTTCCACCATGGCTGAAGATAAAATACAAGCAATTAGCATTCAGATCAACGGAGACAACTATTCTTATTCGTCCACACTATCTCTATAGAACCATATCACACTAAAAACATTGTATGTAGATCTTTTTTGGCTCTATGTTTTTCCATGAATTACATAAACAAAAAAATAACTTCCATAGTAGATTCTCCCCAGTATAAAACCACACTGATTTTTATAAAGTATTGTTTCATGTCGTCTCTTGTGATTATTCTCTTCCATATTTTCATTGTATGCCTAGTAAGTTTAATACCATGATTATCTATACTATATAAATAATGTATACATCTCAGTTGATATAGGTGAAAGTATGTAACCTATTTTACTTACTTAAATCACCCTTACATTGATCAAATAACTGCCTCAATTCTCTAGTAGCTGCTCCTCACTTTTCTATTTGTGGCATGGGTGGTGGGAGAACGCATCGCGTGTTCCAACAATAGCTAGTTGGTATAAATTTGAACTTCACCTTTATTCTTATAATTGAAACCATTATAATTATTCTCATATTAATGGGCAACCGAATGCATGATAAGGATCCCACTAGCGCAAGGCCTAGAAAGGGTAAGATGTTTGCAAACATGACCTTGCATGTTGGATGCTATTTTCATGTTTCAAACCTATGATGCCCGGATCACAATAAAGCAACCTTACCTCTGCACGAAAACCTACCCTTAATTATCTTCATCTTCTATATATGCAAAATCTTATAAAAACAAATTTTCCCACTAAATTACTCCATCACCCAAACACCTCCAAATTTCAATAGGAATTCCCATCTAATCCCACCATTTGTGCAACCCTCATTTTCTCCATAGCCTCATACCTCTACTGCTCTAATTTTGTGAAAGAAACTATAATTTATGTTACTACTAGAGTTATGTAGTTCTGTTACGTCAAATAATTTTCAAATAACTCCTCCAACTTTCCTTAAACTCATCTTTATTAACTAACACAATTTAATATTTGCCCCTAATAGACTTGGAAAAAAACTAAGCCCTTGCCTTATCTTTATCTTATCAAAGCAAGTTTGTATATAAATTTTCTCCATCTTGATATTATTAACTTAAGATGAGAATCAACATAAGACTCCTGTGTCTCCAGCTTAGCTTCCTTAATTGTCTTCTTAGCCTTGCTTTAACTAACTTGTATCTTTTAAATTTTTTTGTTAATCCTAAGGGATCATGGATTTGGATAAAGATTTGGAAAGAGAAAGGGAAAAGGTGAGAGAAATGTGAAAGAAAATATAAGCTAAATTTTTTTTTTCCATTTCCCTTCCCTTTTCAAATCCCTATCCAAATCTATGATCAAACACAACGTAAAAAGTAATTTAGAGCTTTGTGACAATCATTTTTTGTTTTGATTGTTTTTTGAAAATCTGCATTTCACCACCATATTCTTTAGACGATCACATCACTGCCCTTAGATTCTCCAAGAATTTCTTGGCCCAATGGTAATGTTTTATGTTAGCATCCTTGGCGACACGAGTTTGAGTCACTGAAACAACCCCTCCAGAAATGGGAGACTCCGCTTTATTGTGAGCCCCCCACTTTAGCGGAGACTCGTGCACCAAGTCGCGTTTTTACTCTCACTCCACATAACATTATTTTCTCATTTAAATTCATTATCCTTCTTTAATCATTAATAAAACTAAAATCTCACCTTTCAAGTTACACCGACTAGTTCTTAAGTGCCTAATTCCCCTACCTTTTCCCTTTTCATTTCCTCATACAAACATCTGATGATACCATTAACATATATTCAGTAGTTAAGCTCTCTCCCACCATTGTGGTGCATGCGCTAATTAAACTGACTTAACAATCAGAATCAGATAATTATAATTTACGCATTGCTATTAGCAGCAAAAGAAAAGGAATAGGGAATGTATAAATATCTATCCTCAGATATAACAAAAGTAAAATATCAATAGAAATGAATAATTTTTCCGTATGACAAATACCTGGAGAATTGATCGAGAGAAGAGGATGGAAATAGCAGTTTGCAAACATTTTCCAAAAATCATTTCCACAGAGTTTCCTTGTAGCAGGTTCCCATATATCACTGAGTGTTATTCTCGATAAGAAAATTGCCTGGATCAACAATCCTTCTATACTCAGTCATTCTAAAGGCAATTAGCCATCTAATCTAGAATGAATGACATTAAGAACTAGGCTCTATTTGTTTTCACATAATCTTTTTTGCTTCAAAGAAAACGGTTATCTATTGAGTAAAATCTTTCTCACAAAAATGAGTTCCAACGTACCTATTTCAGCATCTGATTGAAGTTGTTAGAATAAGTTACAGATGCTAAAAAAAACATAAATGCAAATGTTTATACAAGATATTCATTTTATATTTCTGCTAACAAAATCGACATGGGTAAACCAATTTTTATTGTTCAATTACTACTCAACTAATTAACAATATAACCCCAAATTACATCCATTTATAAATTAGAGCTCTGCTTGTCTTCATATGAATTGTTTACTAGTAGAATCTTTTCATATTAAATAATAAGTTTCCTCGTAAGTGCTTTGACTGAAGATGCATCAAGTCTATAGAGAGGCATTGCCTGCATAGTAATCTGACTACTAACTTGCTAATATCCTACCATGTGCAAAAAAAGGCAAAAATAAATAATTAAAAAAGGGGGGAGAGAGAGAGAGAGAGAGGGAGAGAGAGAGAATTGAAGCTATGAAAATTAATTACAAACCAAACCCAAACCAAACTAAGTCTTGTGTCCAATCAAATGGAGTATGCTATATGAATCCATTTTTGCCATTCTGCTCTATGAAGGGCTATAATCCCCAGATGGGGCGGTGGTCAAGGGTTATATTTTGGGCTTTAATTCTCCATATGGGGCGGTGGTCCATGGGTTGTATTGGGGCTAGATTGTGGATTGGATCTTAATCCCACTGTCGAACAGGTCTTTACTTCTCTCAACAAGTCTTTCGACGTGCCACAGCAGGGATTGGGTCGTGGTTCAAGGAGGGATTAGAAAACCTAGGGGATAGACACGAGGTTTTTCGATCTCATTGGAGGCTGAGGTAGCTGCTATGGAGTGTCGTATGCAATCGCATGGGGTGTCCAAATCATTTCCAAGAGGGGGTGAAGGGGTTGTTGGTTGGGGAGAGTGAAGGGTGGTCCAATGGATCTAGTGATGCCATGCTGCCAAGTCAGCCAAGCTGCAAGCAAGGCCGCAGCCCAGGCCGCGCGCATGCAAGGCTGCCAGGCCATGGCTGAGGCCACAGCGTTGCTGACAGACATGCTAGGCCACCAAGGCCACGAGCATGCCATGCTGCAACGCCAACCAAACCACAGCCCTGGATGCGTGCACGCCAAGCTGGCATGCCGACCAAGCCGCGGCACGCCGCACACCAACCATGCCATGCTGCCGGCAAAGGTGGCCATCTACGTTTACACGGACTTCGGGTACGGGTGTCGGGTGCGGGTATGTATCTAAGAGTCAGACTCGTCAAATCTCTAAATAAGGGATACGCGGGTACGTCTGAAAAGTACCCAAAAATTAGATACGGGATACGTGGATACGGCTGAACAAAAAATTAGTATAAATGCATTTAAATTGTAATTACAGGACCAGGTTTTATTTCCAATTACGTCTGAAAAGTATCCAAAAATTAGCTTTCACCTTTATATATGACCCAGTTAACTTTTTTGCTGCAGTAATAACAGGACCAGGTTCTATTTCCACCTCCACCTGAAGCCACATTGAGAACCTTCACATGATTCCACAATGGCTTGTCATCAAACTCGGCTCTTTGACATGCTGCTGGACGCAAGGTTTGCTTTGCTTGGCTGAAGATTGGGAGGAAGACATTTTCCCCTGTAGATGAAATTAATAATGGAAGGAAGTTTTGACAAATTTTTTTGGGGCTAAAGATACTATACAGCCGAAGCCTCTGTATTTTGGGGGCTAAACTGTTATATGCCAAAAAAAAAAAAAAACATATACCGAGTGGAAGGTGAAAAGGTGAAGTCTTGTTTGTACTCTTGGGAGTTGGTTGGTTTGTTTGTACTCTTGGGAGTTGTTTATCAGAGTGATTAGAAGTTTGTGGCTGGAAAGTAAGGCTTTCCAAGGAAGGAAAGCAATTGATGGAACAAAAGGGTAGATACAATTATTGTATTTTATTTGAATAATATTATCTGTATTAATTAATATATTAATTAGTGTATTAATAGATGATATGAGCATAATTTTAAAAATTTTAAGTCTTTATAATTTATATAATAAATGTGATAATAATTTTTTAAATAATAATATTATAAATTGATACATTAATTAATATACTAATTAGTACATTTTAATGTTATTGTTGGTGACTGTATGTGGATGACAACAAAGAAATGAAATTTTTATAATTGAAGTAGTGTAGCAAAGAATTGGCAACTTGTTTCAGTTCAATCAAAAAAAAAAAAGTGTTATCTTGTTGGCAATAAAGTTTTCTTGTTTGATTATAGTTTTTTTTAAATTGTATTTTTTGTTTTTTAAATAATTTGTTATTTTTAAAATAATTTGTTACAGTTTTTTATTTAATCCAGATAGACAAATTATGCACTATTTATGTTTATTTGGATCAGAGGTATCTAAAACAAAAGATATGTGACTATTAAAATATATACGTAATCAAAAGATTAAAACAACTAATTTGGTTTGATTTTTGAATTGAAAATAAATAAAAATTGAAATTTAAGATGTAATCAATTTGGAAATATTCGGGTTTACATGAAATTTTTTATTGAATCTATAATATTGGTTAAGTTTGCATATGCTCAATAGGTGGCAATGATAGTGTTGGTAGCACAGTGATGGAAGTTAGGGGGTGGTGGATTTGGTGATGGTAGTGGTATATGTGGTTGTGGTGGTAGTAAAGGTAGAATGGGAGAGGTGGTTGGGACTAGTGGTGGTGGTGGAGATGGTAGTAATAGTGTTGGTAGTATAATGATGGAAGTTAGGGGGTGGTGAATCAGGTGATGGTAGTGATATAGGTGGTTGTGGTGGTAGTAAAGGTAGAATGGGAGAGGTGGTTGGAACTGGTGGTGGTGGTGGAGATGGTAAGTAATAGTGTTGGTAGTATAATGATGGAAGTTAGGGGGAAGTGGATTTGGTGATGGTAGTGGTATAGGTTGTTGTGGTGGTAGTAAAGGTAGAATGGGAGAGGTGTTGGAACTGCTGGTGGTGGTGGTGGAGATGGTAGTAATAGTTTTGGCAGTATAATGATGGAAGTTAGGGGTGGTGGATCTGGTGATGGTAGTGGTATAGGTGGTTGTGGTGGTAGTAAAGGCAGAATAGGAGAGGTGGTTGGAACTGGTGGTGGTGGTAGAGATGGTAGTAATAGTGTTGGTAGTATAGTGATGGAAGTTAAAGGGTGGTGGATCTGGTGATGGTAGTTGGTATAGGTGGTTGTGGTGGTAGTAAAGATAGAATGGAAGAGGTGGTTGGAACTAGTGGTGGTGGTAGAGATGGTAGTAATAGTGTTGGTAGTACAATGATGGAAGTTAAGGGGTGGTGGATTTGGTGATGGTAGTGGTATAGGTGGTTGTGGTGGTAGTAAAGGTAGAACGTGAGAGGTGGTTGGAACTAGTGGTGGTGGTGGAGATGGTAGTAATAGTGTTGGTAGTATAGTGATGGAAGTTAGGGGGTGGTGGATCTGGTGATGGTAGTGGTACAGGTGGTTGTGGTGATAGTAAAGGTAGAATGGGAGAGGTGGTTGGAACTGCTGATGGTGGTGGAGATGGTAGTAATAGTGTTGGTAGTATAGTGATGGAAGTTAGGGGGTGGTGGATCTGGTGATGGTAGTGGAATAGGTGGTTTGTGGTGGTAGTAAAGGTAGAATGAGAGAGGTGGTTGGAACTGGTGGTGGTGGTAGGGTAAGACAGTGAAATTGGTGGTGGTAGTGGTGGTGGTGGTTGGAACTCTATTAAAAAAATATGTAATATTTAGAGATTATTTAAAATAATCTAAATAAATATATTTTTTAACTTTTAAAAAAATATACAAAAAATAAAAAAATAATATGACATAAAAAAATAAAAAATTACACTTTTTTATGCACCCAAACAACTTCATAAAGTGCTAACGGTAGTGTTACATATATTAATTGACATACTAATTAGTGTATCAATATATATTATAATATTATTACTAATTTCATCCATTATACAAATTACAAATATTTTAAATTTTTAAAAATTATATCACATTAATTTGTTAATACACGTATAGCAATTGATTATATTAATATTAATATATAACATGTATATAACATTATTCAAATATTAATATATAACATGTATTATTATAGAAATAAAGTGGTGCTGCTGGCCAGCTGTCTCCCTCTCTCTCTCTTTACAAGTTCCAATACACGTTTTCATCCATTTTCCATTCAAACAACAAAGTATTTTCAGGGAAGATGAATCAGCCCAGGGGAAGGAAAAAAAAGAAAAAACAGAGGGAGGAACACCACAAATTCATCGGAAGAGAAGTTTATCAAGCTTCTGAACATATGCACCAGAAGATGCATCGGAATGACAGAAGACCCAACAAAAATCATGGGAATGCATCGACGAAATAGAAAAGGTTGAACTAAGCCACCGGCGACTTCAACTCTTCAGCTTTCTGGTAAGCTCTGTTTTCAACTTTGCTTCAACATTTCAGGTTTCTTTTCCTTTCCATTCAAATCATGCTGTGAAGTTTTGTATTTTGTTGGTTTGTTTCTTCTGATCTTACCCTCTTCCTGTTCAAACGAAGAACAAAAAAGAAATTTTGTAACAAAAATATTACAGAAAATAATCAGCCGTATCCGTTTTCATTTGGCCGTATCCCGTACGTATCCCGTACCCGTACCCGTGTCGTGTCGTGTCGACACGGGTACCTCCCAAAAATGAACGAGTCCGTGTAACGTAGGTGGCCATGCCAATGGGTTCGAAGGGGAATATTTTGGTTGACACATGGGGAGGTTTTGTCAATGTGGATGGGTCAAGTGGAAGGCAATATACAGTTGGAGTTGGCCATCAATGGGGTAAGGGTTGTTCGGCAGGAGAGAAGGACAGGCAACCGCTGGTCGTACGAAGGTGACATCTCATTGGAAGAGGCTCAAAAACCTACTGCAACAGGGGTCTTTTTTGAGGGCCATGAGGAGGAGGCATTGTGTTTGTTTTCGGCCATCGAAGCATCCCAGCGGAACAAGGTGGCACCCCAGGGTGTGGTCAGGAAAGAGGTGCAACAAAAAAAAGGGGTGAGAGAGTTGCGTAATTTAGAATGTTCTATTAATTATGATCGGGTGCCTCATTTTTCATCTTTATTCTCATTCTCTTCTCTCCTTACTAACCTTAATACATATTTACATCTCAATAGATGTACTAAAATACTTTTTCTTCACTCGTATAGCATTTTTCTAGTCTAACCTTGTTAAATAATTTTGTTAACCAATACACCCCTTTCTTACCTAGATATTTCCAAACCGTAATTAGGATACCATTTGAACCAAAAGCCTTACCTAATTTCATCATTAAGGCTACTATATAGCTCTCATCCTAAACTTTCTAAATGTTTTTCACATGATAGTTTCTCAAAATATGTTTTCACCTTTCTCTAATCTCCTCATCCCTCGCTAACACCTTCGAATTTTTACACTTAACCTAATTAAAGTCTTTCTTGTTTTTCAATCTCGTATAATGATCATCATAGGCTTTCAAGTATCACTAACTATCCTTTTAACCTCCTTGAGTGCCTAAGAACCTATATGTGATTGCTTAAACTCTTGCATCACAGCCTATGAAGCACCGACCACGTCCCCAAGGCCTGGGTACACACGTCGGACACGCAATGGACACGTGTCCGACACACTCTCTAACGTGTCCTCTTTTTTTCTTTTTTTTTTTGAATTTTTGCAATCGGAGATGCCATGTACACGCTGTGACACTTCCGGACACGCCTGAGGTGGATCGAAGCCCTAACTGTTGGAGAGAAAGAGATCGAGGGAGGAGAGGAGACAGAGAAAGAGATCGAGGGAGGAGAGGAGACAGAGAAAGAGGGAGGAGAGGAGAGGAGAGGAGACAAAGAAAGAGACAGAGACAGAGAAAGAGATCGAAGGAGGAGAGGAGAGGAGAGGAGCCCTAACCTGTTCAGATCAATTGAAGAAAGTGAGGTATTCTTCGTCTGCTCTCTTCTTCTTCACCTCGTCCTCTTCGTCTTCTGTCTCCATCTTCTTCTCCTCCCTTCTCTTCGACTTATCCTATTCTCTCTCTGTGATTTCACTTTTCCCCCCTTTTGCTAATTCACTTTCCTCTCTTTTTTATTTCACCCGTTTCTCTCTCTCTCTCTCTTCTTTTTTCTTTTTTCTTTTTTTTTTAATCCTTATTTTTGTTAAACCTAAAATTCATAAAATAAATTATTTTTATTTAAAAAAACTCATTTTTTATTAAAAAAAATTTTAAAATATGTTTATTAATTTTATTAATATTGTAATTACATAAAAATTAATGATTTTCGTTTTATTTTAGACATATAATAAATAAATAAATAAAATTATATATATTAAACGTGTCCCTAGCGTGTCATGTCCTCCATTTTTTTAAAATTTGCGTGTCCCCGTGTCCGTGTCTGTGTCCGTGCTTCATAGATCAAATCCTTAGATACCTAACCTAACGAGCTAGGTTCATTGGCATCAAGGTAAAAGAGATCTCCTCAGCTAGAGAAAAAAAAAATAATAGTAATAAATCTGAGCACTACCATGATAGTAGAGTTCTACAAATTAACAGAATAAAGTTGATGCACATAAAACAAAAAGAAATTGTCAATTGCACGGCCTCATTGCACAAAATGCTACATGACAATTTTTTTTCAAACAATATATGAAACTCAATTGTAATACTCTTGTTGTAAAGAACAATTAATAATGCATTATGACAATAAAATTTTAAAGCAGCATTCTGGAAGTAAATTTTTCTTGTTTTAAGAAGAACAAAAGCCGCAAATGTAAAGCCATATATCTGACAAAAGCAGATGAGCAGGAGGACAATCACACCAACCTTAAATAAGGTTCGGAAGTAGTAACATCATATTCAAGATCAAATGGTCTTTCTGGCATATAGGGAATAAGGCTGATCCACATAAGCAACCTCCTTAAAAGCCTGCCACGGGGTCCAACTGGTGAGAGAATTCCTTCATAACGAGCAACAGCCCTTTGTGCTGCTAGCCAAATAGGAAGATCATCGTTATCTGATAGTTGCGCAACTTCTAGCAGGTTATCAGAAGTTTGTTCGCTGTAAGAATCTGACTGCTGGAAAAGGGGCAGTTCCTTGAACCAAAGCTTAACTCTTTCAGTCCAAACTTGTGCATCTTGTTCCTGACTTGCACTCTTAAAGGCCTATTCTAAAGCAGTAGAAGAGAACAAGTCAAATTTGATAAAAGTATAGTGTGATGTGAAGAAAATGACCTCAAAATTCAAAAAAGAAATATAGATAAAGAGCATAATCATGGGCATTAATAAAATAAATTAGTTGATATCTTTTAACAAATAGAGTTGCCAGATCTGCCCGCAACTGCAATATAGTAAAAGGGGTAAATCATATCTAAACAGCATTCCTTTGCACCATTGGAACATCGGAACGTTTCCGACAAACCTGACCTAGTTTAAGGTACATAAGAAATTACTGAAAGTGTGCAACAGCCTATGTTGTAAGCATAGAAGTCACACTTTTTTACTGCAACAAATCACAAAACTTTCTACATCACAAGTTCGAACTGCACCAGCAGAGAAAAGTATTGGTAATTCTGGACAGCTAAATAATTGCTCAATCTTTAAAAAATAACTACTACAAGTCTAGAACAGAGACACTCCCATTGGACACATAACAGACTTCTGATTAAGGTACCAAAATTCCACTGATAAATAAAGATATGATCACAGAGAGGACTGCAAAATTCCCAAACACCTCAAAACTAGTGTCATATGTGAATAGAAAAGGGGGGGAAATACCTAATTAAACAGAAGATAAATCTTGAAAGAACTATTACCACTCCATATTGTAAGACAAAACTGGTAAGTTTGTCTAGGTGAAAATGAAGTGTTTTGTCTTCCTATAAACAAAATAATTATAGTGCCCACTTGGTTCATAGCATACCAACAACAAGAGCCTGGAACTTCACATGGAGCAACATTTAAGGCATCATGGAGTGAAGTTTGGAAATAATTTTTGAGTCTTTATTTGTGTTTCATTATTTAGTATACTGTTGTGCAGATTTTATAGCATTATATTATGCATTAGTAGTTAAGGGTATCTTGGTAATTTCAATAATTGTTGAACATGAGTCAAAAGAAAAAATGACCCTATATCTGAAGATACTAAAATGGCAAAATAGTGAGACACAAGCTATAGTAAAAACAAAAAATGAATGTTTTAAAAAGTGGCAAAATGAGAAAAATTTTAAGAGATAAAAGATAGCTAATAAGGAGGTCAAAAGAACAATTAGAGATGGTAAGTTAACGTATGACGATCTTTTTTTTGATCAGCAACCCATGACAATCTTTACACTGGATTAGATAGTAAAGATGGAGAAAATAATATTTACAAACTCGCTAATTGAGAGAAAGGAAAACAAGACTTTAATCAACTAAAGTGTATAAAAAGTGAGGGTTTGAGTGTGTTAGTGAAAGATGACAGATTTAAAAAATAGATAGAAAAGTTATTTTGAGAAACTGTTAAATGACAAAAAAAAAAAAAAGTAGAAAACTTAATAGGAGAGGAATATGATAGTGTTCATGAAAATAGAGAATATAGGTTTCAATGTCAATACGGCAGTTAGAGGTGGATTTTGCACTAAAGAAGATGAAATTAATAAGGCATTAAGACCATATTGTAGCCCTATTGAGGCTTGGAAAAGCTAGGTAAGGATGGGGTGTCTTGGTTAACAAAAATCTTTAATGAGATTATAATGAATAGGAAAATGTTTGACGAATGGAGAAAAAGCATTTTGAATTCTGGACATTGCACATCATATTATGATGTTGACTGCTGGAATAGGATGGAACTTAGTCACATGCTCTGATATGCATTGACCACACAATCCCCATTCCATTTATGATATATGGAATAAGCATATGCTTCCAATGTAAATCAAGACTTTATTAATCAAGTGCACATCAGCAAAGATTTGTCTAGGCCTCCGGTAACGATGTGGTTGCTGGCTGGTCATGGTGCCAAATCCACAGTGGGTGGGGTTGGGGCAGTGACAAAAGGGGCACGTATAGTGTAAAATAAGTTAAGTAGATGTAAGTAACAAAACTCTCTCTTTATAAACATTAAAGGAACCCAAGTCGTATGACATGATGCAAAGTAATACCTAACCATTAATGTCAATGCAAGAGTATGGTAAGAAAGAAAAATTAAAGAACCAAGACTTGGTGAAGTTGAATGGAAAAAAAGCCAAGGCAAATATGTAGGGTTTGGTGCCTAGAAAATGTATACATAACTGATATTGGAACTCCGAAGGCAACATAATCAACTCTGTTGAGAAGGTAGGAATTTGCATAGTCAGCAACTAAGATACAATGCAGGGTTCTTAATGGCTTATAGTGTGGTACAATTCCTGGGAACTGAACCTGAAATTGAGAAGAGTCCGTCTTGACTGGGCATTTAAAACTAAGGATGATAATAAACAATATGACATGGCTTAACCAGTTTATAGTGTGATACAATGCTGAATTGGATGATACACCAATCCACACCAAATTCAGGTTCAGTTCTCATTTTCTCTGCAGTAAGAATCAGTTGCAAAATAGTGCCTAGAGAATCCAAACTGACTCAGGAGATAAATTCTCAAATCAAGAGGGGCAAAGAAACCCCACAAGATCTCACGAGCTCTGGTAGGATTTAGAAGAATTCTAGGCCATAAGAGTGGGTGGTCGAGTATTCAATTAAAATAATTTCAAAAGGGAAGGGAGGGAAGAAAAAGTTCAACATTATTTTTACAACAACAGCCGCAAAGAGATGAAGAGAGTAAGCACCTCCATCCTATTGCTAATGCTGCAAATTCCTACCACTGTTCACTTGGGAAATCCATAATGCTAAATTAAGACACGAAACATCTGTAATAACTCTTCATTGTAATAAATGGATTTTCATTTTATATGAAGGTGGGAAAGAAAAAAGAAAAAAAAGCAATACGGGATTTTAGTCCATCTGTGTTGAGACATCCAATAGTAGCATATGAGCTGCTCCAATAAAAAAATCAGGGGCAACAAAAAAATGAAAACATGTCTTAAATGTGAAAGCAGACAAACTTTTCACATATAGAATTTAGTAATAAAACAGCGAACATCTCTAATCACAATGATATCTAGTCAGCTTTACATATGCCAAGGATCACTCTGCTAGAAGACTTGCTAAATATGGAGAATCCAATATTCCCAAAATTATGGCAGTTACCTCAGTTATCCATACACCAACTTTTGCCAATGGTTTGGAAATGACAAAGAAAATTCCTTGCAGAAGTTTCGACTGTAAGTAATCCAATTTTTCAACAATTAGTAAACCCGTCTGCCTCTCTGTCGCATAACCCCGCCTATACAATGAAAGATAATCACATATGAACTCTAAATGACCTGCCAATGTGGGCCAGAATTGCATAGCAGAAAAATAGGAACAGATTTTGTTTTTTTAAAGCATTAATATTTTACATAGAAGAATATCTGGAAGATGGTAAGCCATGCAAGAAAAAAAAAATTAAATAAATAAATAAATAAAAAGAAAAAGAATGAAAGAAAATTCAGTATTATTTTATGGAATAGTTGTGACAGTGTCACAGTGCATACTAAGCCATTTACAGTTTAAATTACCATCTTGTAGTCGAAGACATTCCAAACATCCTATCTTGTTTTTCAATTTTCTCGTCTCCTTTGAGGGCAACGTAAAAGATTGGTAGAAGAGCAGAAAGTACTCTAAAAATAAAAGAAAACTTTCACCATATCTCGGCGGCACAAAGCACTAGACTCCTCTGCACTAACATGTACATTTTTTTTTTTGGGTTAGGAGATAAGTGAGCAAAATTTGTTAAAGGCATCAAAAGGGGTGCAATATCTGTTCACTAGAAATATTCGAACAAAAAAAGAAAAAAACCATCAACAATGTAGAGCTCTCCAATAAAATTTATATAAATAAAAAAGATTCATAAAAGCTTCCTTAGAGAGAGAGAGAGGCATATACACCAAAAACACAAAAGGCTCATATATATTCCTCACAAGTCAAGAGAATCAACAAAATCTACAAATTGGTCAAGATTGGGGAACACTATCCCTGAAGTCTAACTACACAATATGGCCAAAAAGGAACTCCTGAGAATATACAAAGGTGGGGTGTCTGTTGATACTTTATTGAACAAAATCATAGACTGGGAGAAAGTGACAATGATACTCCAGTTGATAAGGGTTAGAACCAAAGACAGGTGGATTATTTATCTCTCACACACTCATTCTGATTTACCCTCACTTTTTTGGTAATAAGTGAGAATTTTATTGAAAATAAAAAGAGCACATAAATCAAGAGGGGAATACCCCAGTGCATGAAGAACTCTAAAACCAAAAATAAAATAAAATTATGGGGAATAAATCTAAGGCTCACAAAATGAAGATGTTGTATAGGATAAGCCAATTGCTACAAATGGTCAAATTTAGATTAAAAGTTCTGCAGTTCCTCTCATTCCATATACAATAAATCATAGCAGCCCAAGCAAGTTCTCTGACTATATTGCTAAAGGATTTGCCACTAAACTTTCCAGTAATCCAGTTGATCTCAGTAGGGCAGCAATGATGAGGTTTTGAGATAGAAAATGATTTCTAAATGGATCTTGAGAAAGAGCAATCAAAGAATAGGTGATAAAAGTCTTCATCAGCCTGTCCAGTGTCCACAAAGAACACAAGAAGCATCCCCAATAACCCCTCCACACTATAATCTTATTTCTGGTATGGAGCCTGTCTTCAATAGCTAGCCAGAAAATAAAGTTATGCCTAGAAATGCAACTTTAAAACCAAACCATCTTAAGGCATAGAACTACAAGATGATGAATTCGAATGGAACTCTGATGCTCTAAAGCCAAAATGAAACGTTGCTCAGAGATTGGAGCAACATATTTTCTGCAATTTAGCAAGTTATCACCTTCAACTATAAGCCTAGTCTAATTATTTCACTTCCACTTAACCTACAACCTTTCTTCCAAATGTTTAAGCCTTACACAACAAGCTTCCCATAACCTTAGCCAACAAAGAAACTAGAGGTAAACAGCACTTTTCCTGTAGTGTCAGATGTTGTCCACATCAATTAACCTTTTGCAACTCTGAAGTTGCTAAGAGATGCTGTCCACGACAAAGTCCACCTGATCCTGATACTGAGTACTCTGCCATCACCCATGTCCTTGTCCATCAATACAGAACTTCATATAATAGATCTACATTCAGATCCAAGTGGCCGAAAACATCCCAAGATGTCAAAGTCATCCAGTCCTTTCCCATTCCCTATGCCCATCAGCTGAACCATGGATCTACTCCCACAGAATCAAGCAGCTTCTCCTAAAGAATACATCCTTAACAACCCACAACCTATGCCTTAATTTCCAAGGACTGAGACACAAGTGCACTTCCTACGACTTTGCCAGTTCACTGATTGGTTCTTTTACTCTGTCCAAACAATGCCCTTGACAAGATTTTTTTTTTTTTTTTTTTTGTCTTGATAAATAAACAAACTTTATTGAGAAACCATCGAGACGATGCAAAGAATACAAAAATGAGGAGGCACAAAACTCAAAACACAAAACACAACGACTAACTAATCAAACCATCCACAGAATCCACAAAACCCAACACATTCGGCTCAACAGAAAGCGAAACCCAACTATGAAGCACCAAAAGTAACCGATTTTCCAACCACGAAACTGATCAAGTTATGCCCTTGAAAAATACACCTATTCTGTTCCAACCAAAGCAGCCACAATAAAGAATGAGCAGCCAGCAAACATGCTTTCCAACGCTGTTTCCCAACCTTCCCCCCACCCCAACTCTGCAACAACTCCACCACCGACCCCGGCTATACCCAAACCAAGCCAAAAGTCGCCACAATAAACATCCAAAGCCTCGATGCAACCGGACAACACATGCAACACCAATTAACTAAGATATGCCTTTGACAAGAATTTTCATGACCTTAAGCTCAGATATCCTTGAATCTCTCACTGGTTTGCTATTTTTCATGTCCAAATTCTAGACTATCCCTTTGAGTATTTAGTCACGGCCTCATTTGTTTTGGGGAGAGAGGGATAAGTAACACCATGGACCCTACATGTTATTTTAGTATCATGGGATTATTGGATTGGATTATGAAAAACTACTATTCTGAAACATTGATTTGTACATATGATTCAACTCAATCAATAGCAACAACCAATCAATAACAATTCCCAACAATCACACATAAGCCTAATCTAATCTAGAGGGAATCAAATTAGATCTATTCACAATTAGTGACAAGAGATAAGAACCAATTAACATAGAAAAAACCACAATTGGAGCACCTCCAATTGTGATAAAAATAAATAAACCACAGGCCAAAGGCCACAAATCAATCTACTATGAAGATATGAAAATTACACAAGATTTCTCACCCAATCTCCCAGCCAACCCACACCCAATTGAATCTAACTCCAAGTGTTGTTTCCAATTCCATCTTCATCTAAGGATTGCTCCACCAGTTGTCGAATCCATGACATTGATCCAATCCTCGAAATCCACCAAAGGGCTAGATCTCCAATCTCTGTAATCCATTGAAAAAAACTTCAATCGAAAGTAGTATTTGAATCAAACACCCTTGTGTAAGCGCAATCGGCTTTGGGATAAGCGCAAGCGGCTTATAACTTTCATGTTTCATTAACCCACAAATTGAAAAGACAAACCAATGATTAATAGTCAAGTAGCCTCTTATCAAAGCCCACTTAGATCCATCATATGACCTGCATGGATCTTTTATTGTTTCCCACATAAGCTGAGTGACTAAAAAAATTAAAGGTTGCAAAATTAGAGCCACCACTTGGTTTTAGTGTCCAAGAACCCATATTGACTCCAACCCTTAAGAAACTTGTCCGCGGTAACCAAAAAACTTGGCTCGGCAGCTTCGCTACCAATGGAAAGGTTTTACGCACCCATCTCACCCGACACAAGGTCGGCCTCTACTCATCATCTCCTTGATTCTTAATTTTAAAATTGTTGAGCATTATGTATGATGACAGTTTATACAACAACAACACTAAATAACCTGAATAAGGGAATAAGTCCATCCAAGAGGATATCTTGTTCAAAAAGGGAATTTTGTAATTATTTAGAGGAAAAAAAAAAAAATAGTTTGAAAGTGAAAATTCGGATTTTATGAAAAAGAGTTCATTTTTAGAAAAAGAATGGAGTTCATCAATTAGAAAAAGGGGGATTTACGTGTAGGTCCTACTAAGTGGACTTATTGTCCAATTGGTCCTATGATAATTAATGGCATTTTTCATCATACACTATTAAAAAACGTCACTAATTGTTAATTTTCAGCAACAGTTTGAAAATTTGTTACAAAAATGTCACTAATTATAAGTTTTAACGACAATTTAAAAAAATCGTCACAAAAAGTCACTAATTTTTAACTTTCAGCAACAGTTTAAAAAATTTATCACAAAAAAATCTCACTAATTGTAACTTTTAGAGACAGATTATAAAAACTGTGATAAAAAAAAAGGTCACTAATTGTCAATTTTTAGCAACGTATATAAAAAATCGTCACAAAAAAATTTTTTTAGTGACAATTGTACTAGGACTTATTTTTTAGTAGGACTTAAAAGGAATTAATCTAACTATTACGACCTATTGGTAGTTTACCCTTAGAAAAATTAGGTCAAGAATTCCAATCAACCCTATTTGTGAGTTATCTCAATGTTCCCCACAAAACAGATAAAAAGTAAAAAAATCCATCAGTATAAGGAAAAGAAAGGGGTAAAGCATCCATCCACAATAAATAAGTAAAAATACTCATCTATTAAAAAGAGACTTAAGGAAGCGGGGAAAGAGGAGGAAAACGTTATATGATGGAAATAAAACAATTGCTAAAACGAAACAATAATCATATTATTTTTACTTGTTTAAGGGAAAAACAAAAAAATAATATAACTACATCGATAGTGATGCAATCATATTGCTGATTCAACCCAATATAATACACATTACCAAATCAACGGTGATTTGATCCCAGACATAACAAACAAAAATCAATGACTCAATCACGCCTTGATGGTAAGAGTAAGTATAAGATAAAAGAAACCTGAAAGAAAATACTAACTATGCTAAAGAACTAATTGGCTAACACATGCAACCAAGCCAATAATGGCTTGATCACATATGCCCATATGAACAAAAAATAAGAACAAGATATTAAACAAAAATCAAAACCCTAACTAAGAAATAGAAAAGAAAACAGAAAAACAATAAAACTTACTAACTTCAAAACGAAACTGCCGCGAGAAACACATTTCTACTCTCAAGAACTCCTTACTCAAAGAGGAACTCCCGACACACCTTCAGATGAATCCAGCCAAGATGAAATCAACAAAGAAACCTTGAACTAAAATGTCAAAGTCTTGCACAACAGTGCAAAACAGCCTTGGATTCTCTCTAGGGAGAGCTTACTTGACTCAAGTCTTGGATGACTTGAATTCTAAACTCGAGAATTGGATCATGAACTAAAACATTTGATGGAAAACAATGGAAGGGAAAGGGGGGTTTATATAGGCTCTCGTAGGAAGGATTTTCTACTCAAAACAATGTCGGATTCACAAAAACGGAACAGGATAAGATCAATTGCACAACTGAGGATCAAAACAAGAAAACAAAGCGCCGTAGCCAAAACCAACACTACAGAGCTGGTCCAGTCCAAGCATCTTTCAGCCTGGAAAAAGCACCCTATGGGCAGTCTGATCCGGCCATGTGGGGTTGTGCGCGTTTTTTTTTGTGTTTTTTGCTAACCCTAGGTGATGGAAAATGTTTTTAAATGGGTTTGGGCTTGGACCACCCATTTTTCTAAAAATTGGTCCAATTTAAATAATAAAATAGGCGCAAAATAAAATAGAAAAAGCCTGGTCCAAGTTTGGTCTATAGATTTTGTGAAAAGACCATTTTGCCATCGTTTGTCAAAAATTGATGAGCAATCGTAAAATAGCTACCAAATCTTCATTTTAAATCAGATTTTAGCGAATCTTATATCGTTGGAAAGCTCTTTGAAAAAGCTACAGACCAATGTGAAGCGTTTTTGAAAAATCTAAAGTTTGTTACAAAAAATAATGTACAGAAGACAGTACCCTTTTCCAAACTTATGCAAGGCCAAGAGAGAATAGAAAGGAATGAACCCTGGGGAACCCAATACATCTCAAATAGGTCTAGAAAGGTTGGTTAGGATGTTTGGCTAAGCTAAAGTCCATCTGGGTGCATTCAGTTCCGGGTAAAAGTTGACAAATCGAGAGTTCTAAACCATTTTTGTATTCATCATCAGGCAACATTTCCATAGGGAGGCCAAGTATTATAGCCAACCAAAATGGGGTTTCTACTTGATGACCTTCAATCCATAGCCGAAAGACCCAGAGATCTAGTTCATTTTCCAATAATTCATGCGAGATCTCACACAAGCTCTCTTGCTCTTTTTTTTCACACACCTAGAAAAAGAACTGGAGAGGAATCAATCCAGATCTGATCTCAGAAAACAGTTATAAGTCAGTAATGCCAAAT
Organism: Camellia granthamiana; assembly: GCA_036172215.1. Classification (NCBI taxonomy): domain Eukaryota; kingdom Viridiplantae; phylum Streptophyta; class Magnoliopsida; order Ericales; family Theaceae; genus Camellia; species Camellia granthamiana. Next base: position 88,495,191 of record CM069906.1, read on the forward strand.
AGACCGCTCAACTAAACTTTTGACCACTCGAGCAGTTAATGCAACAAACTAGTTCTTAGTAAGACAAGCCTGAGAATGTGAAGAACCAATGATCGCTTAAGCCAACTTTTCACCGCTCAAGCGGTGATTGCAACTATCCAAGATTTTGAAGCTTAGGCCTAAGAAGCTGTGAGCATCAAAGGACCGCCCGAGCCAACAAATAACCGCTCGAGTGGTTGAGTTACTTTGCCAGGTGTTCGATCAATGGGTTCGATTCACATCTAACTCTCACTCAAGTACAAAGCAATAGGAAATATTACAACAGAAAAGTGTTTGTCAAACGGGATTGCTAAACAAGGTTGAAAGCTAAATCCTAACAGATTATATACACCATGGGATTATTATGCTTTATTTGGTTAGAGCAGACAAAGAATAAGATGAGATTTGGAAGATTATTTTTGGCCACTGCATGAAGAAGTGAAGATAATCCGGAGAGGATCCCAAGGACCAATGTGGGATCAGCAATAAGGTCCGAACTAGTAGTCTGCCCAAACAAACACAGGATAACGAATCCCATGGGAGACATTCTGACATGTGGGCCCTTATGTTCCCCCAAGTCCAATCCCCTCTCTCTAATCCCTTCAAACAAACACAGCCATAATTCATAGGATAAGTGGACTAAATGCACATCAGCATCATACATGTAGCTAAACCGGAATGCCCATACTATAATTTTGTTTCAGCAGAAAACCTAGTACTTTTAGACTTATCCACACGATTTTGAAAGAATGAGAGCCTCATCTGACATGGTATTACAATATTAGTACTAGAAGATTAGCCTATCACTGTAAGATTTCTGAAGGCTTTTATGTATATTCAATTGTGTATGTTTACAAAGTATTCATTAGTTTATGTAGCCCTAATTTATGGCTGAACAAGGAATGATTGAAAAAGGAAATACATACGCCTAATTCCTAATATACATAACCATGCCATATATACAATCATGCCATGTATACAATATATTCTCACAATATACAATATATTCTCACCAGGGCCGGCCTTGAAATTTAGGAGGCCCAAGGCGACCTTCGGAAATGGGGCCTTTCTTACATTGAAAAAAAAAAAATTGATAGATAAAACTATAAGTTACAACAACTTTTTTATTTGTTTGTAACCACAAAAAAATTTACTTGCACATATAATCATTAAAATTATAAACAAAAATTTACTTTCATATATTAAGATAGGAAGCAATCATTACAAATACTCAAAAAAATAAAAATATGATTTTGTTGCTTTATAGTTTAGCAATATCCAGTTTACAATTGAACCAACTATCACATAAACATTACTCTTCTCACATTTTTAGCTGCAAAATCACTAATGAAGCTTGCATAATCGAATTTATCCACCATATCCTTTTCAATGGATAACAAAGCTAACCCATTCAATCTTTCTTGTGACATAGTTGACCAAAGGTAAGATTTGATTAACTTCAACTTTGAAAAACTTCTTTCTCCAGAGGCCACTGTAACAGGTATAGTTAACAAAATTCTATACACAATCCATGCATTTGGGAAACAACCATCTATTGTTTTCAAATAATTAATACTTCAATTGGCCTTTTGATTCCTTCCGGTAAAACTTCTTTCAAGACATTCAACTCTAAAAATAGATCTCTCCCATCAATATCAGAAAGTTCATCATGTTTTAGAAAATCTTCAAGATTAACACAATAAGTCTTCAAACATTCCTTGTTGGTAGAACTCAACTTTTTCAAATCAAACAAAAATCCAAAATTTTCCTCATATACTTGAAATTGTTCAAACCTACTCTTAAGTGAAGAAAGAGCTTGATCAATTATATACATAAAGTAATTAACTCTAAAAGATTCTTTAGCAGTCTGTGTCACCTCTTCACTAACATTCTCATAAAATTGCTTCTTTCTGCGAATGACACGCTTTTCACTAAATACTGGATCAATTTCCATTAGAGTAGCAACTTCTGTAGCCTCAATCATGGCATCCAAAAGTCCAGTTTCTCTATACTTTTCAAGAAAGGTAATGAGTCCTTTTAACTGAATTATAGCAACATCAATATGCATGTCTTCCCTTTGAAATATTTTGCTAACTGAGTTAACTGCAAACAACAAATTGTGCCAAATAATCATGCCAAGCAAAAATTCAAAGTTCTCAATTTCATATGTTGCTAAAGACTCAACTTCACTCTTTGTATTGTGGGGTTCACCAAGATTTGCCAAATGATTTAGAGCATCTCTTATTTGTGGAGCTTGGTATCTTATTGCTTTAACACTTTCAACGCGACTTTCCCACCTTGTTTGTGACAATGGCTTCAATGTGAGACCTTCCACATAATCTTTGAAAACTTTCCACCGCTTTGTAGAAGATGAAAACAATAAATATATACGTTGTAACACTCCAAAAAAAGAGATAGCTTTGGGACAAGAGTTAGCCATAGCACAAAGTGCAAGGTTAAGACTATGACAACCACATGGTGTGTAGAATGCTCTAGGATTTATTTCAAGTAGCCTTTTCTATACACTTTTGTGTTTTCCTTTCATGTTAGAGCCATTATCATATCATTGCCCTCTTATATCACCAATATCAAGTTGGACTGTGCACAATACCTCTTTAAGTACATTAAAAAGACCCAATTCCGATGTGTCATCCACCTTTAAAAATTCTAAAAAGAACTCTTTCACCTTTACTTGATTAGTTGAAACATCCACACATCTTATTACAAGAGACATTTGTTCTTCATGACTAACATCTAGAGTACAATCAAGAATAACTGAAAAATATTTCGCTTCTTTGATTCTTTTCACAATTGTACTTTTGATCTCACCCGCTAACATCTGTATCAATTCATTTTGAATTTTGTGACCAAGATAATGGTAATGAATTTCATTCCTTTCAATGCGATGAAGGTGGTCTTGCATTACCGAATCAAATTGAGCAATCATTTCAATTAAACTTAAAAAGTTTCCATTTCTTTCTTGATAAATCTTCTCATTGTCTCCACAAAACGCTAAATTATTTTTAGCAAGAGTTCTCACAATAGCAATTATCTTTAGTAAAACATTTTTCCAATGTTCTCTCTCCCTATTGATTTGTTCTTGAACACCTTTATCAATTGTTTCATTCTTTTGCAATCTTTTTTCCAATTCAATCCATTTGCTCATACAAATAATGTGCTTATTGCTAGTTTCATGACTTCTAAGCCTGTGACCTAGATTCTTCCAATCTTTAAATCCATTAGTAGCCAACTGAGTCTTGTTCCCATCTTCCTTAAACAACTTACAACAAAAGCAAAATACTTTGTTTGAAGCATCTGAATATACTAGCCATTTCCTATCTTGCTTCTCTCCATTTGATAAATTTCGAATGTAGTATGTAGAGGAGAAATGTCTATCCTCGTCATTTCTAGGAAAATTGACAACTTTACTTCTTATAGGACCTCTTTCAACTAATAAATCTCTGAAATTTTGATCAATCTTGTCCCAATTACTTGGGTCATTAATATTTAAAGGTCCATATTCAACATTAAAATCTTCACTTTCAATAGGTTCCTCATTCACCAAATCTTCATTTCCATTCTCATTCAAACATTCAATAGGCTCTTCAACACCCAAATCTTCATTATCATTCTCATTACATTGATTAAATTCTTCAATTACCAAATCTTCATCAACCAAACATGAACTTTCTATTTGTTTCTTGCTACCAAAAAATTTATCAAGCGCACCCAATTGAGATTGAATAAAATTTTCTAATTTTTTCTTCTTTTTCCTTTTTTCACATCCAGAAATATACTTCCTAGGAGGCATGACTACTCTATATAATCACCAATCCACACAAATTCACAATCACTGATCTCTGCAAATAATATACTTTCATAATTAGAGCATAACAACTTCCACTGAAGCACATAAATTAGGTAATTTTCTAATTTAAAGAACAAATTATATAGGGCAAGAAATGAGGAGGAAAATTAGGGGGGAAATTAGGGGAAAAATTAGGGCAAAAACTGCCTCCGTTTAAATGTGATATATATATATAGAGAGAGAGAGAGAGAGAGAGAGAGACTCACGGTTTTGATGCCCAAAATCGTTAATGCTCAGCAACGTCCGTCAAATATGGAGGAGAAGAGAAGACTGAAGGTGGACTCACGGTTTCATCAGTCCAATGCGAGAGAGAGATTAGTCCAATATGAGAGAGAGAGAGAGAGAGAGATGTATTTCTTTCAATGTTTCTTTCAGTGAGAGTGACCCACGTGAATTCATTCTTCTCCAAGGCGAGTATTATGATGTGCTTCTTGTTTTTGGGCCCATGTTGAATTGGGCCTCTATTATGATATGTTTTTTTTTTTTTTTTTGTGGCCCCATGTTCAATTAGGCTTATAATATTTGGATTTTTTTTTTTTTATATCCAAAACACAAAATCATATTTTGGGGCCCTATTTTCAGCCCAAATCTGGGGGCCCAAGGCGTAGGCCTCTTTGGTCTTCCCTCAGGGCCGGGCCTAATTCTCACACCCCTGCTCAAACTCAAGGTGTTTCAGCAGAAAACACTGAGAGTTTGCGAAGAAGAAACTGAAACCGAGCGGTAGTGTGAGTCTTGGTGAAGAAGTCCGCAAGTTGCAAAGCCGAGAAGACGAACGGAAGTGAGAGAGAGCCAGATTGTAGATGCTGTCGGACAAAGTGACAATCAATCTCAATGTGTTTCGTCCGTTCATGGAAGACAATATTGTGGGCAATCTGAATAACACTGCGGTTGTCACAATAGAGAAAGGTCGGAGAAGACTGAGGGACACCCAAATCAGAGAGAAGACAATGAACCCAAACAAGCTCAACAGTAGCATGAGCCATAACACGGTACTCAGCGTCGGCAGTAGAGCGAGCAACAACAGTTGTTTCTTGCTTTTCCAAGAGATCAGGGAATCGCCAAGAAACATATAGAAACCAGAGGTGGACTTGCGATCATTAACATTACCAGCCCAATCAGAATCAGCATAGGCTACCAAGTCTAAAGAGGAAGTGGGGGACAACAGTAAACCCTGAAAGATGGTACCCCGGAGATAGCGAAGAATGCGAACCAAAGCAACTCAATGGGTAGAGCGAGGAGCAGAAACGAACTGACTAACCACATGCACAGCATAAGCAAGATCAGAGCAAGTAACAGTCAAATAAACTAAACAACCCACAAACTCGCGATAGACAGTGAGATCATCCAGAGGGACACCATCAGTAGAGTTGAGCTTGACATTAAGCTCAATAGGTGTATCAAAAATCGTAGTATCAGTAAGACCGACACGGTGAATAACCTCATTAGCATATTTTCCCTGAGACAGGAAATAGCCCTTTGGAGAAGAGGCAACCTCAATACCAAGAAAATACCGCAATGGACCTAGATCTTTTATTTCGAAGATGCGGAAAAGATGTTGCTTGACCTCAAAGATAGCAAAAGAGTCAGAACCAATAATGATAATATCATCCACATAGAATAAGAAAGCAACAAAACTAGCCGAGATATGTCTCAAAAACAAAGCAAAGTCGAAAACAGAAGGCTGAAACCCAAGCTCGATAACAGCAGTCTAAAAGCGATCATACCAAGCACGAGGAGATTGCTTCAAACCATACAGAGCACGCCGAAGATGACAAACCTGCCCAGAGGAGTGGAGAAGGCCAGGGGGAGAACGCATGTAAACTTCCTCAGTGAGATGACCATTAAGAAAAGCATTCTTAACGTCCATCTGATAAAGAGGCCAATGTCAAACAACAACAACAAAAATTAAGGTACGGACAGTAGTCATCTTGGCAATAGGGGCAAATGTCTCCTCACAATCAATACCATACTCCTACAAGAAACCCTTTGCAACCAAGCGAGCTTTGTATCGCTCGAGAGAACCATCAGAATGAGTCTTGACTTTATAAACCCATTTGCAACTAACCAGATTCTTGCCAGCAGGCAAAGGACCTAACTCCCAAGTGTTAGTCTTCTGCAAGGCAAACAACTCATCCTCCATAGCTTGAACCCAATTAGGATCCTGACAGGCCTCTGTGTAAGACTGAGGTTCTAAAAAAGAATAAATAACAGACAAAAAAGTACGATAGGAAGCAGAAAAACATGTATTAGACCAACCCAACCTATTTAGAGGACAACACTGACGAGTAGGATATCGGTGTGCAACAGGATCAGAGTCGTCAGAAGCAAGAGGATCAGCATCAAGGGCAGAGACAACTGGTAGAGGAGGAGCCTTGCGACGAGAACAAACTAACAACGGAGGAGGTGAAGAAGCTGAAGGAGGAAAAGCAGCCAGGGTGAAATAGAAAGAGAAGATGAAGCAAACTCAGGAAGAACTGTGAAGATGTACTCATCAGACGGGACCTCAAAAGGAAACGAATCAATGTGAACCAAATCCTCTTTGAAAACTGGGGTGGTGAGAGAAGGAAGCTGAAAGTAAGGTAGACGTTCGAGAAAATAAACATGACGGGAGACATAAAGGCGATGGGAAACAGGGTCGTAACACCGATAGCTTTTCTGAGTAGGACTATAACCCAAAAAGACACAGAGGACACATCTTTGCAAGGAAGAAGGACAAAACAAGCAGACCCAAACATACAAAGAAGGGAGTAGTTAGAAATTTGGGAGAACAAAGCCTCATAAGGAGACCGACCAGAAAGAAGGAGAGTAAGCATGCGGTTGAAAAGAAAAGCAACAATAAGAATTGTCTCCCCCCAGAATGGAATCGGAACTGAGGTAGAGAGAAGAAGAAACCTAGCTGTCTCAAGGAGATGACTGTGTTTACGCTTGACTCGACCATTTTGGGCAAGTGTATCTGTACAAGAAGTTTGGTAAATGATACCCAAATTGGCCAAATACTCACAGAACTCATTTTTAAAATATTTCTCACCTAAGTCAGACCGTAACACTTTAATTGTAGACCCAAACTGAGTAGTAATCATAGACTGAAAGGTACGACATATCTGATAGAAATCGGACTTATGAGTCATAAGATAAACCCAAGTGTAACGGGTGCAGTCATCAACAAATGACACATAGTATGCAGAACTCCCTTTGGTGAGAACAAGCGAACGGCCTCAGACATCAATATGAACTAAAGAAAATGGTATAGCAGATATAGAAGTACTTTTACGAAAAGGTAAGGCTGTCATTTTGATAAGTTTACACCCCCGACACTCGGTAAGTTAACTAGAAGAAACTTTACCCAATATACCTGACTGAGCTAAAGACCGTAAGCGGTCAGCAAACAAATGCCCTAATCTGGAATGCCACAAATAGAAAGGACTTGACAAAGAATCTAATTGAAAAGAAGAAAAGACAGTCGGAGAGGTAGTCTTAGGCAGATGCAAGCTCTCCACCACATAGAGGTCTCCAACTCTGTAGCCAGTCCCAATCTGTTGCTTGGACATTCAATCCTGCACGGAACAGATAGAAGAAGAAAAGATAACATCAAAACTGGAGGCATCAAGTTGACTGATAGATAATAAACTAACAAATAACTGAGGAACATATAAGACAGATGGAATAGAGACTGCAAACATAGCAGACGGTAAAACAGACCCAACAGATATAACAGACATACCAGACCCATTAACAGCATTGATAGTAATAGGAAAGGGAGGAGAAGTACAATTTTGAAGTAAAAAGAGATGGGGAGTCATATGATGAGAGGCACCGGAGTCAAAAATCTAGACGGACGAAGAAATACCTAAAGAAAACCCAAGCAAACCTGAATGAAGAGAGGAAACAATGGAGGCAGACGGGAATGGCTAAGAGATAGACAATATATGCTAAAATTGACTAATCAGTGTATGCTGAAGCTGACTAATCTGAGTAGTCAATGAAGCCAAGTCAGGATCAGGAGCCGGAGCAGATGCAGTAGAACCGGTGGGAGGCCGAATGGTACTCAGAAGAGGAGTGTAGAACTTGATCGGAAACTGCTGAGAAGACGAGGCAGACACAGGCGAAGTAGACAAACATCCCTTCTTTGGACAATGATACTTCCAATGGCCTTTCTAATGGTAGAAAGCACACTCATCAAAAGTTAGAGACATCATCGTAACTAGAAAACTAAGGGGTTCAAGTGTAATAAACCCTAAATAAAACAAAATAACCAAACCAGGGGTCGAAGGGTAATAACTAAAAAGCTGAGGGGTTTAAGTATAGTAAACCCAAAATAGACCGAAGTAATGTATATCAGATGACCCTATGTATATCAGATTGACCCTATGAACCAGTCGAACAAGAGAGAGAGAGAGAGAGATAGAGAGTATACCTCGCGAAACCAGATGGAGATGACCAAGATTTTCGCGAATCAGATGGTTACGGTCGATAGGCATGACTCGAACTCAGATAGGTCACGATGAACACAGATGGGTCGACCACCAGAGAACTTGATCGAGTCCAAAACAAGAATCAGAACCAGAACTCAACCTCGTGAGCCAAAAGTTGAGTCCGACGAGCCAGAGGAGGTTGTTCAATCACAAATTAGAGGAGTTTCGAACCAAGTGGGATGGGTCGTGATTCTAGTGCTCGAGGGGTTGCAATTTCAATGAAGGCAGATTCTGAACCAAATGAAACTTTGAACGAAGAAGGAACTTCGATCAATCAGAAGCCAGAATGAATGATAGCTCTGATATCATGTAAGATTTCTGAAGGTTTTTATGTATATTCAATTGTGTATGTTTACAAAGTATTCATTAGTTTATATAGCCCTAATCTATGGCTGAACAAGGAATGACTGAAAAAGGAAATACATACACCTAATTCCTCATATACATAACCATGCCATATATACAATGATGCCATATATACAATATATTCTCACAGTTACTGCATTATCTAGTGAGCATTCTCATAATAGAGATTCTTTGGATAGAATCTCAATTCTATTCATAAACTTGTTGTTTAGATTGTTACGTTTTTGTTTGTCGGTCGAAACCCAATGGTTGTACAGTTCATCAGAGGATAGTTTTTCTATTATGAACAAGGACATCTTACTTTGTATCATTTTCCAAAAAGCTGATAAACCGGGCTGAAATGTAAAATATATTCTTTCTTTTCCATAAATTTTGTACTGTTCCACAATGTGGTCCATTCAAGAAAGAATCATATATTTTGAGCAGATAATCTTTTTTAGGCTCATCATTACTCAATCCACCATCTTTTCTTTCCTTTTTTTTTCTTTGTTCTTTTACAATCATAGTTGTTAGTATAAAACTATAGTTTAAGACAAGTCCCAAATATAATCATAAAAGGCATGGTTGATTACCCAGTTCTAATATTAGTATACATAGTTAATCATCTGTGTCGTTCTCAGGTAATAATCCAAAATCTATAATATGATTTATATTCCTTCATTACAGCTACAAACAGAACACACATATACTTCATGCTTTAGCTTAACCAAAAAAAAAATCTGCAATTACCCAAAAAAATAAAAAAATCTGCCCATGCTTATAAGAAGATGCATAATTAGGTATAAATGTAACCAAAATTCACCTGAATATTATTGCATTGGACTCGGATGCTCTTTTCCAGTCAACATATATTGGCAAAGTAAGTAGATAATCACTGTTTAATGCAGATGTCAAAATCAAATCCCTGGCTGATAGCTCTTCAAACTGAGCATTATAAAGAAGCTGCACGAAAGCACGCTGGAAACGAGTGGCAACAGCAACTCTACAGGCAATTTTGCAAAATCAGTTAGATCCAACTAAAGCATGAAGCTGAATAATGAGAATCAGTAAATTGAACAACCATCAGAACATGTCATTCAGTGAATTCATTGTTCTCATCAAAACCATTGCCTGACTGAATCATCTTAGAGGGAATAAACAAGTGCTGAAAACTGTATCTACAGAGTTTGATGTATGGTTTTAACAGAGTTTTATTTAGACAAGTAAAAAATAGGACACCACCAATGTACAAATGGGTTTTACACACAAAAGAATGAAAAACAAAAAATGTAACGAAGGACAAATATTTATGGAATTAATGAAAGAAAAGAAGTTCCCCTTTCCCCCAAGAGCCTCAAAAGACAATAGTTCCTACACATCAAAAGTTTTATCTATACACTTGAAGATTCAACAAAGTAGAAGAAACTTATTTTCTCTCTTAAAAAATGCCCCAGAACAAAGCATAGGGAAGAACTCTCCAAACACCAGCACTCCTCTTGGTACAGTTATTAATCTACCAACTTGACATGAAATCACAGACAGATCAAGGCATGACCCACCAACCCCTGAAAAAAGAGAAATCCAAGCTCACACATGCCTGCCAAACAACGAAGCAATAAATGGTCCATCGACTCAACAATCTCTTTATGAACAATGCACTAATTAGGAATTGTATACTTCCTTCAAGCATGTTAGTACAATTTTGTCAAATCCTGATACTATTTGGCATGATACAAGAAGCTGTTTTAATGTTATACTTTGATCCAAACTGTCATTGAATAGTTCATATATGTGCACTTACATACCCAAATAACTATGTTCATGTATATAATATATCTTTTTTTTTGATAAATATGTACATGTATATAATATATCATTATATATACAATTATATACTTGTAAATTGTGTTTTTATTCAAGCTATTTGTTTATATTCCATTATATGAACGAGGCACCAGTGACATGCACCAACATAAAATGGTTTTTTTAATGACACCAGACCTCAGCATATCTTTTTGATTTTTTCTAGTAGTTTAATTGACATCTTTTCTCTCCAGACATTTAATGACCACCAATATTCCATTTTTTCTTTTAGTTTGTAATTTTTAATTTTCCCTCTAATCTCCAAAACTACCTTATCAAGTTATCATTCTAAACCAAAGTTCCCTGTGTAATTTTCATGTAACAGTTTGTAAAAGTAAATCTTTTGCCTCTCTTTAGATCTACCCTCTTGATGCACTTAACATGATTGAAATCTATTGTTTTCCTCTCTCATGACCTATCAAGTTTTTTTCCTTTTTTTTTTTTTTTTTTTGATCGGCAACAAGAAAATAAGATTAAATAAAAAATAAACAAAGTACAAAGAAGTACCAGGAGAACAAGAAGTCTTCCAAGGAGCAAAATTACAACTCTTTTTAGAGGTGAGAGAAAAATAGGGTGTCAACACCCTCGACATGATTTAATGGTTTTTCCTTCTCAAAAAGCCATTAAGTCATAATATTGAGCACAATTTATCTGTATGAAAAGGCAATCACAATAAGTATGAACTTCGCCTAAAACATCTTTGTGCATAAATGATGAGTCATGCTACCATAAGAACAATGACACGATTCCATTATATATACATATACATATAAGACCAAAAAAATGGGCAAAAGCTCATTGCACCTAAAGCCAACCAATGCATCCCTACCAAGGGACACCCATAACAATGATACAAAAAATCCTGGTGTTATTTCTGAAAATAACACAATCAAAGAATGCAAAAATACCAAAAATTATTAGATGGTTTTCAAACAATGCTCCATAGCAACTAAAAATAAGGACCTTATTGTCTACATTAATAACTATCAAACTGAAACAGCATATAAACTTGTTCCAGATCATTGCCCAAAAAATAAATTAAAATAAATAAGCACACGATCAGTATATAAATAAAATCACACCACATAAGAAGTAAGAAACTACAGTGATTCGTGATTCAAAAACAAAAGATAGATTTGGTTGTAGTTATGGCAAACTAAATACATAAGCAGTAACAAGTAGGGGTCAGTGTGGTATGTAACTTCTCATGAGTGAAGAAAAAACAAATTATATCACTCAAAAAAATTTATCCAACAAAAGTACAAATATTTATTATTATTAATATTATGATGATGATGTAGTACACAACAATTAATGGAAATATGTGAAATATATCAAAATAAGAATACAATCAAATCTTAAGGACCTTAACTATTTAGTGATGATACCATAGACTAGAAAATTACTCTTTCATATTTTCTTTCACTGAAGTCTTTTAACTGTTTTTGCACGAAATTTGAAAATACCACTGCCAATGAATCACTCTTTAATATTTTCCTTCATTGTAGTTGTTGGCCAATTTCTAAATGGACAATCTTTTGATTATATGTGTCAAATGTGGAATCATGAAATGTTTGATTACCGTCGAAAAAAATTTAAAATCTTGAATGATGATCAAATGAAAAATGCGATGGATGCATAGTTCTTGAAATTTATTTAGTGGTTTTCTTGTTATGATATCTTGATAATATTATTGTTATTTGTGTGTTTGTTATCTCTAATTTAATTAAATAATGTTAGTTTTTTTATGGATTTATAATGTATGCATATATATAGTATTCAATGTGTTCCCAACATGTCTGTGTTCTAATTTTTAACAAATATCAAGTTTGCATGTCCGTATTGTGCTATGTCCATGTCCTACATCAGTATCTATGCATATCAGAAAGCAACCATACATGACCAATATCAAACTATCATGGGAAGATTATATGGTCTTGGGGCAAATCTATGTAGTGCCCCAATTAGTGTTTCATTGGTTGAAACAATGAGACCCACCACTTTTTTCTTGGCTTTTAGGAGACAAAGGGACAAGTAGCGCAATATGAATGGTGTGGAGTATTGCTCCAAGACCACCAAATAACTTCTCGCTATCATGATATCAGCTAGTCTAGTCATTCTGCAATAAAAGAAGCAATGAACCTGGACTCCGTTAAAGAATTTCTCTTGACATTTTTGGGTGAAGAATTCAAGAGATGTCTCAAGTCGAGGCTAAAATATGAAGAAATTGGCATTTCCGGTTCAATCTTGTCTTCACTGTATTCTTCCGTGTTCCCAATCCCAATTGTGTTTTCTATAGCCGAGTTAGATTCATTTCCATTGGCTATGACTTCTTTTTCTGAACAATCTGAGCCATTCCGACTAGTTCCCTTCTCTTCTGTCGAATGAGTATAGTTATAGTCCAATCGCATTTCCTCTAAAATGCATTTGTGCTCGGCGTGAAGAATAGAATCCAGGCACCTACAATTACAGAAACGTGTAAACTGTATTTGAATCAGGAATTTGAAGTGAAATAAGTAGATACATTTTCCGTTAGTCTTAAACAACAGCAAGGTTGAAGGAGATGAAATCACGAAACTTTCGAGAGTTTCCTACATTGTCATCACAGTCTTTCAATTTTGCATCAAGGACAAAACAAAACTATAGGGTTGGGGAGAGGTAGTAAGTAACCTTTTCCCCCCACTTTTTTTGTGGAGAAATTGATTCCCAGAACTTGAACATGGACCACAAAGCTGTGGGCGAATAGGACTTGCCATTATGCCTGGTCATGATCTCTCTATGGAAGAAAAAACTATCAACATAGAAATTTCTTGTATCAATATCCTCCTACCTAGTGAGGGTATTGATGGGGCAAATTAATTATTACACCATTAAAGAAAATACAAGGTTTAATGAACAAAATTTTTATAACCTCACTTGAAATCCAACCCCATATATATATATATATATTCGAGAATTTGGTTGGGTTAGGTAGTGTAGTGTTTGGTTCACCGGAATGAGATAGAATGAAATAATCATTGATTCTATCAAAATATTCATTTTTATGTTTGGTTAGTTTAAAAAGATAATGACAAATGCATTAAAAATAAAATAATGATTTGATAGGAAGCAAATAGAGCATTAGGGTTTTATGTTATGGGTGGAAACTTACGAAGAGAGGAGAAGAAAATGATCAATCTCTTGTTGGGAGTCAAACATGAGTAGAATGGAATCCAAAAGCTGAGACTTAGAGATGGGAATGTATCGCTGTCTGGCGACTTGAATTCCAGTTATGCCCGCCTCGTTGTTACTTTCTTCTCCATTGACTCCTCCTCCTCCTACTGCATCACCACCACCAACAACTTGTTTGGACTCAGGGTCAGGCTTCTTCTTGAGGTTATGGTTTTGGGTGGTGGTTGTGTCATTGTTGGTATTCAATTGGGAGTGAAGCAGTTCCTGATGATACTCAACAGCTGTATCCTCAATTCTCAGACAGCAATGAAGACGAAGAGGAGAAGCAACTTTGGGAATGGAAGCAGCATTTTTTTTGCTGCAGCGCCGCCGAGATACAGAGTAATTGGATGATGATGATGATGGAGCTGTAACGCTGCTGCCGGAAATCTTCCAAGAAAACAACATGGAGTGAGATGAGATGAGAGCGAGAAATGAGGCTGACGAGCAGAGGAGCTTCACAAAATACTAATTTGATAATAATCCATCACGACACGATCCTCCTCCTGCTTCCACTAATTTTTAACTACAAACACGACAAAATTGAAACATTGCTTTCAAGTAAGCGGCCCAGTTTTGTTTAGGCCGTTTGAAATTAAAATTATAAATTGAATCACAAATCAATGGATTAATCAATCGTAATTTGAAGGGTTTTACGTGAATTAATAGATTGAAAAATATTTTAATAAATTATTAAATATTTGTATTGTACGGAAAGAAAATATTCGTCGTTCTCCGTACTCATTGAGTCCAAGCCTCACGTAGCATTGCTTAACTTGATAACAGAAAGATGGTGAGTTGCTGTGCTGTTGAATAAACCCTCCGACGATCAGGTCAGTACACTTGGAGAAGAAGAGAGAACCCAGAGCACTTTCTAGAAAGAGAGTACATCAAAAATAGTTTCAGGTTACTTACCTCCAACGTGTGCCTCTTCTTCCTTTTCAAGACTAGCCATGCAACCACAGAGATTGTGGGCGCACTACCTCTGTTGTCCTTCTTGAATAGGTGACTGTGCTCCCCTCTACCATTCTTACACGTGTAGAGATCAAAACCGCTAAACAATGTTTGTCGCACCGCCAAACAGTATTGACACATACTAGGAGTGGATTCCCCTCTTCTCGTCATTGGTCCACGTGGAACAATGAACCGAGCTATTACTTGGCATAAACATCACGTTATACTGCCTAATGTCAAACTAGTCTAAACCGACCTATCAACGCCGACCGAAGTCGAGCACGCTGTTCGGCATCTCAGCTACGCACTGCGATCTTGTGGACCGTCTCTCTTCACAACTCCAATTCGAACCGTCTATAACTCGGCCTTCGCCTTTAGCCTATTCGACCTGGTCTGGTCCAACGCTATAATCCTCGTCGGTCCGACATCATGTTCCATGAAATCTTAGCCCGGCCTAATATATCCCGGACAACCCTAATCCAACGGTGCACCATATTCAATGCGGATCCGATTCAGCCTCACAATGGGCTCCAAGTTCTCCTTTTACGGCCTAACACCATATTCCGCGTTGGTGTAGCTCGGCCCATTGTTCGGCACAAATCTCCCTCTCAATTGCCACTTAATCCCATCCGAGCTAAACATGATTGGAATTACTATTTCTGATCGAGTTGTCTGTTCGATCGGTCATCAAGACTTGTGCCGGTTGTCTTATCATCAATCAATAGGCCGTACTGATCACCCATCACTTTAATGCCATGTGGCCTTCCCTAATTAGTTTCGTGCAGCCTTACAACTGTCCCACTACCTCTGAAATTCGAAAAGTTGGCACCCTTTCACCACTATTCGTATATACATGAAAGGTCAGCCCCTCCCCTCTCATCAATGTTCATCTTCTCTGTGCAAAACCCTAAACCCTTTGAGTTTCTGCCCCCACTGCCATTGTCGTCATTATCATCGTTCTCGTTTGCACCGTTTCTAGTGTTTTCCATCTTAACGAGCATCGCAGCGGAGGTCGAGGTCGATTGGAGCTCGATTTGGCGCTCGAATCTGTAAGTTTTTCTAGCTTCCAACTTCTTTCCATAGTTATTCTTCATGTCCTTCGATTTTTTTTTATTTTTTTTTCTTGGGACTGTTGGTATTCTACCGATGCCCTTCTTATGGGGTAAAATCGATAGGCATCTGTAGAAATTAGGCAAAACTGGAATCTAAAACACACATGGGGCCACCGTGCCCCTCATTCTCCTTAGCTTTAGTGTATGAACTTCACATTTAGGATGAACAGTGTAAATTCTAGATAGAGCCGAGCAGAATCCCACTTTTAGATCCAAAAATAGGATTGAGTGAGGCTAAAGCTAGTTTGTTGTCCTACCAAAGGGCGATGACTGCGCAAGAAGCTTCGTGGGATCTGGCTGAGATAAGCACCGAGCACTTAGAGCGAAGGCCAAGAACCGACCTAACGTCTTAGGCTCCACGACCGAGCTAAAATGATAACCAAGTTAAGGCTTATAGCGTAGTAGGAACTATTGTAGCCAAGCAAGGCGTATTTTGAAAGCCGCACACTTGCTGTCGTGCTAACACTTGCACTTATTTTTTAATAATGCAGAACAAACTAGGACCAACCAAGCACATTCAACATCACGATTGGTGAGGTCAAAGACAGAGCAAACGACCACAAGAGTAACCCAATTTTGACCAAGTTGTTTGTCATACAAAATAAAACTGGGATAAATGGGAAAATACCGATCTATGGTTAGCTTGCTGGGGGCCATAGCCAAGTTCTGTAGGGAATTCAACATTCTAGATGATGTCCATTTAGAGTTGGCCAAAAAAGGAGACACTCCATGGGGCAAATTGGACGCTTGCCCTATTCACCATGGTATCTATAGTGGAGGGCGGTCTCTGCTTCCCGGTCTAACCCTTAGTCTACGAATTTTTGAGGCAGACTAGGTTATGCCCAACCCAGGTCTTTAACAACACTTACAAAATAATAAATGGCGTAGCCGCGCTGAACCGGATACTCGGTCTGAATCTCGGCCTTGTCGAGATATTCCATCAATACACACTTAGTAAAAATAAAGGGGGCTTCTGCTAGTACCTGAAGGTTAGAAAGGGTCAAGCAAAGCTTGTAGAGGGTAACCCTGATAAAGAGATGAACGACGATGACCTCTTATAGGTGTCTGGCTATTATGAAAACACCGAAGCGCCCATACCGGGCTGGTACATACGAAAAAACTTTGGAAACGCTGGTGAGCAACTCAGCACGGTTTTAATTTTGTATATATTCTATCTCTGCCGATCTAATACTTGCGTTATTTTTGCAGATTACAAACTCTTGGCGGATGACTATTCTCGCGCCAACCAAGAGGCTATCAGAGTTGCTCTACGACATTCGATCGAAGAGCGTAAGTCTCATAAATTGCTCAGATACGAGCCGAGCTACTGACACACGGCACTACGGGAAAGCAAGGTTACTGATTTCCTTTCTCCAGAGCCGGATCCAAATCTTCCGCCAATCAAACTTGTTCCCTTAACTGCCAAGCAAGAAATGGCTAAAATCCGAGCCATCAAGTCCATGATCACCGGCGAACCGAGTGATTCTCCACCGGTTGAGGCAGCAGCGGGCCAATCATCATGACCATCTGTGCAGGAATCTAGCCCAGTTCTGGCTCTGCCCAGCGAACAAGATGCTGGCCGATCGAAGAAGAGGCCGAGGCGGACACAGACCGAGAAACACTTGGTCGATAAGGATTCAACTGAGATGCCTTATACTGACCAGGGGGAACAGACTGACCAACCTTTGGCTGAGCAATCATCACGCTCTACTACCCTGCCAGTCTGGTCGCCCAAACTGAAATACAAAGGCCGAGCGGTGAACACGGCTGACTCGGTCTATGCTGACAAAGATTATTCGCTTGACTTCAAAATGACCAAGGGTTTACTCCTCCCAGCGGACATGAAGAAACATGAGGAATTGTCCGATCTGAAAGTTCTTTGCTCGACAGCAAAGTCGATTGTGCTGGTAAGTAAGCGAGCCCTTAGCCCTTTTGCTACTAACTTATTGCTCGGTTTTGATATGCTGATGCCTACTTTGTTGCAGGAAGCGCAAAAGACCTATTTGGCCCATAAACGCACGATTTCTGTGCGACAAAGTCTGCGGGAGGCCATTACTGACAATAAGACCAAGACGGCCGAGCTAGAAAAGCTGAAGACCGCGCATGAGGCACTGACAGCCGAACAGGATCAGATGGCCGAAAAACTTGCGAAGGACGAAAAGGATAAGCAGAAAGCAGTGCAGGCCAGGAAGCAGAGATATTTGGCCGAGCTGCTCAAGCTCCGCGCTGCACATAAAGTCGAGTTAGAGAAGCAAGTCAACGATGCGGAAGATCGCAGTTATGTTGAAGGACAGAAAGTATACGCACGGCAAGTAGAGAGAACGAAAGATATCTTCTTTCAATACAGCTGGAAAGCTGCCGTAGAGAAGCTCGGCCATGGCCCCGACTCTAACGTCTTCAAGAACCCTCCACTTGCCTTCATTCCTCCGTACATGCAGACCTATGCCACAGTCGTACAACAGAAATTGATCGAGGTAGCGCATGCGACTAGTGCAGCTGAGGCTACACTCCTCCCATCGACCGATAAGAGTCGACAGCCGATCAATGAAGAAGAAGACTTGCTGGGCAGCGACGGCGCCGGGCTGAGATCTGATCTGAGCCCCATCATCGAAGAGGAGGCCGTGGTGAACGAGACCAAGGAAGGTCTAGCCGAGCAGGAGGATACCGTGAACATAGATTAGGCACATTTGTATTTTCCTTTTTTTGTTTTTGATGTAGCCGGGCTGTGAGCCCTACTATTGTAATCGAACCGTGTCATCAATGAAATATCATTTTCTTTTTGCTCACTATGCGTATTTGCTGTCTCCTGTTTGCTTTTTGCAATTTATTTACCTTGTGTGAATGATTAAAACTATAACTTTCAGTCTAGCCGAGATAAAACTGCTCGGATTAACTTTTGAATTTGCATACATTTAAAAGTCCCTTTCAAAATTTGGGAAGCATAACTGCCTCATTGCAAGCAAGTTCAGGTCGGTTTAAGGGTAAAAAAAACCATGAGTTGGATAAATTGCAAACTCATTTCAAGGCGAGCAAAGTCAGCTCGGGTTAACGAGCAAAGTCTGCTTGGTTTATATCAAAAGTTTGGTGTGACGTCAGCTTTTTTCTTGGCAAGCAAAATCAGCTCGGAGGATGCTAACTCTTTCAAGCGAGCAAAATCAACTCGGTTCAAAAACATAGGTTGGGCAGAACACCAACTTTTCCCTCGAGTGAGCAAAATCCGCTCAGGTTAGTGAGCGAAGTCAGCTCGGTTTCTAATCTCAAGTTAGACAAAACACCAACTGCTTGAGCGGCATGCAACGTCAGCCCGAATTGAATTGAGTCAGTTCGATCTAAAATTGCGAGTTAGCCAAAACACCAGCCGATGTGGGGGTGAGCAAAAATCAGCTCGGTTCACATAGAGAAAGTGGGGATGTCACCAGTTTTTTGTCACAGCAAGCAAAAATCAGCTCGGTTCACATAGAGAAAGTGGGGATGTCACCAGTTTTTTGTCACAGCAAGCAAAAATCAGCTCGGCTGGAGTAGAACCAAATTAGCTCGGGTTCATTCCTCAAGCATTTCATAAGAACTTTCTGTACGGCAAGCCATTGAAACTGAAGGTTAAATACCCTTAGTATCTAGTAGCTCAAATACAACACTTCTAATATATGGGAAAAAAGATACATAGACAAATCACAAGGTTCTTCTCATTACACATTAAACATTACTTACAATGCCAATAGGCCAAAAGCGAATATAAATGAAAAATGATTACATGTCAGAAGTAAAACAGTTTGAGATTGGCTGCATTCCATGGTCTAGGGACAGTTTTGCCATCCAAGTCCTCTAGATGGTATGCCCTTTTGTTAGCAAGGCTGGTTAACTTGCCCTCACCAAAAACCACTGTGTTGCCCATCACCTTCCTTAAGACCCAGTCTCCAACCTTGAATAGCCTTGGATGCACGGTCTTGTTGTATTTCTTGGAAAGCTCTTGTTGGTAGGCTGCAATGTGAATTAGTGTTCGTTCCCTTCTTTCTTCAGCTAGGTCCAGTTCCAGGGCTATAGCTTCACTGTTTAAGTCTTGCTCAAAACTTTCAGATCGGATGGTCAGCATGCCGATTTCTAATGGTATGATTGCCTCCATGCCATAAGCCAAGGCAAATGGAGTTTCCCATGTTGAGCGTCTTGGTGTAGCGTAGTATGCCCAGAGCACATTGGAGAGTTCCTCAGCCCACCTCCCTTTGGCCTTCTCCAGTCACTTCTTCAGCCCGTCCAAGATAGTCTTGTTTGAGGCTTTAGCTTGACCATTCAATTGAGGGTAGGCCAATGTAGAGTTGTAAAACTCAATCTTCAACTCTTCACAAAATCCGCTGAAGAGTTTCCCATCGAACTGTGTGCCATTATCCGAAATAAGGGCCTTTGGGATGCCGAAGCGAGTGATGACATTCTACCAGACAAACTTCTTTACATCTTTTTCCTTGATGGTGGCCAATGGCTCGGCCTCTACCCACTTGGTGAAGTAGTCAATAGCAGCGATGAAAAATTGGCAGTTGCCCGGGGCGGTTGGAAGTGGTCTTATAATGTCTAGCCCCCAAAGTGCAAATGGCTAAGGACTTGTCAGGGGGAGCAACTCTCTGGCCGGCTAGTGGATTTGGTGGGCAAATTTTTGACATTTTTCGTATTTGCGAACATATTTCTGCGCGTCGACCTGCATGCACAACCACCAATAGCCTTGAGAGATGGCTCGGTATGCCAGTAATCTGCCTCCAATGTGGCTGCCACACATGCCTTCATGAATTTCAAAGAGGAAAGCGTCAACCTTGCTAGGGTGGACACATTTAAGGTACGGCTCGGTAAAGGACTTTTTGTACAAGGCCCCGTTTGAAATTAAAATTATAAATTGAATCACAAATTGATGGATTAATCAATCGTAATTTGAAGGGTTTTAGGTGGATTAATAGATTGAAAAATATTTTAATAAATTATTAAATATTTGTATTGTACGGGAAGGAAATATTCGTCGTTCTCCGTTCTCCTTAAGTCCAAGCCTCACGCAGCGTCGCTTAACCTGAGAACAGAAAGATGGTGAACTGCCCGGCGGTGTGCTGCCAGATAAACCCTCCAACGATCAAGTCCGCACACTTGAAGAAGAAGAGAGAAGGCAGAGCACCTTCTAGAGAGAAGGTATATCAAAAATAGCTTCAGGTTGCTTACCTCCAACGTATGCCTCTTCCTCCTTTTCATGGCTGGCCATGCAGCCACAGAGATTGTGGGCGCACTACCTCTGTTGTCCTTCTTGGACAGGTGGATGTGCTCCCCTCTACCATTCTTACACGTGTAGAGATCGAAACCACCAAACAGTGTTTGTCGCACCGCCAAACGGTATTGACATATAACAGGAGTGGATTCCCCTCTTCTCATCATTGGTCCACGTGGAACAATGAACCGAGCTATTACTTGGCATAAACATCACATTATACTGCCTAATGTCAAACCGGTCCAAACCGACCTATCAGTGCCGACCGAAGTCGGGCACGTTGTTCGGCATCTCAGCTATGCACTGCGGTCTCGTGGACCGTCTGTCTTCACAACTCCAGTCCGAACCGTCCGTAGCTCGGCCTTCGCCTTTAGCTTGGTTGGCCTAGTCTGGTCCAACGTTGTAATTTGTGTTGGTCCGACATCGTGTTCCGTGAAATCTTAGCCCGACCCAATATAACCCGGACAACCCTAATCCGACGGTGCACCATATTCAGTGCGGATCCAATTCGGCCTCACAATGGGCTCCAAGTTCTCCTTTCACAGCCCAACACCATATTCCGCATTAGTGTAGCTCGGTTCATTGTTCGGCACAAATCTCCCTCTCATGTATAATATAAAATATCATTTTACAAAATAATTTTTACATATATAACAAAAACTAATTTTACATAATATGTTTTATATATATAACTATTAATTTTTAACAAATTTCATATCTTAAATCTCTTTTACACTTATTTTTATTTTGATATTTCCTTATATGTTAATATATATATATAGCGGAACGGTTTCGAAAGCAAACTATAAATTTTAAAGTTTAATTTGCGGTTAGCAGATAAAACGGTGCGGATTGGTGCGGATCAGTACAGTTTTAACGGATTGAGCAATATTTTGCACAGTTCTACTTTCAAGTGTTTAATTACTTTTCGTCTCAAAATAATTACTAGCTCATGAAAAAAATATTTGATTTTAATTATTAAAATTTATGGATAATCCTTCAAAAAATCCTACGAGAAGCAAAGCTACAGAGTCAAATTCAAGAGTAAAACAACAATAGTGTGGGGTGGATAAAATGATGTCTGGATCCATTTCATGGGGTAGTGATAGGCACATTATTGGGACTTTTCCCAAATTAAGCCAAATTAGCAACTTAATTCCCAAACTAGGCCTAGTTTGGACGGAATTCCCAAACTAGGCTAAAACGTGGTTGTGAATCATGCTTTCAACGTTTTTGTGGCTATCGCGCGGAAATTTTGTGAAATCGTAAAAGCGTGTTTCCAAACCACGCTTTTAATTAAGAAAACGTGGTTTGTAACCACACTTTTAATTATTATTATTTTTTTTTGAAAACGTGGTTGTGAATCACGCTTTTAAGCAAAAAAAAATTTTCCCTGAAAACGTGGTTGTGAACCACGCTTTTACTGTTCATAAAAGAAAGCGTGGATGATTACCACGCTTTTAACCAAAATCCATTTTCAAGTGAAAGCGTGGTTTGTAACCATGCTTTTAAAACTTATATAAATATTCCCCAACCCCGTCATTTGCAATCACGCTTTTTACACTTAGCTTTTTTCGACTTCAGGCTCACTCTCTGCTCTCATTCTCGCTCTTTCTGCTATCGCTCTCTCTCTGCTCTCGCTCCCTCTGCTCTTAGACTCTCTCTTTGCTCTCACTCTCTCTCTGTGCTCTCTCTCCGTCCGTGGGTTGCTCTCTCTCGTTGGTATGGCGTCTTTCTCTTTCTGTCTTATTTTAATTTTATGCGTTTATTGTGTTTGTGAAAATGTGAATGTGGGTACAATGTGGGTATAATGTGGGTAGAATAGGGTTCATGAATGTGAAAATGTTGTGAATTGATGAAAATGTTAGTAGAATAGGGTTTGTGAATGTGGAAATGTTGTGAATTGAAATTGTGGTTTTGAATTGGTAAAATGTTGTGGTTTTGAATTGTGAAAATTTTCTAGGGTTTTCAATTGAATGTGAAATCATAAATAAGGGTTAGGGCTTTGAATTGTGCAATCAGAAATTAGGATTAGGGTTTCAGAAATTAGGGTTTTGAATTGTGAAATCAGAAATTAGGGTTAGGGTTTCAGACTTGGTAGTTATAAGAGAATAATGAAAGGCTGTGTGATTAAAAAGACATAAACGATAAAAAAATGAAGTAAAAGAATATATATTTATATTATTGTATAAATTTGATTAAGGTGAAAATTTTACAAGAAAATATAATTCTAATTTTAAATAACTTTTATAGTAAATATAATTCTAATCCTGTCTATATTTTTGTATTGTGAATTGTGAATCCTGTCTGTATTTTTTGAAATTAAGGTTTTGAATTTTTAATTGTGAATCCTGTCTATATTTTTTGAATTGAAAATTTTATTTTTTGCTTGTTAATCATGTCTATATGGTTAAATCTTCTTATTCTTTCGCTTATCTCTTAAACTACATCATTAGGCCACTATAACTAGTACAAACAATTTTTTTGGGTTGTTTTAGGAAATATGTTAAAAGCTAATTTTTCGTTTTTTTTTTAAAAAAAAACTTTTTTTGGAAAAACGTGTAAAAAAAGTAGAGAAATGATGTGACCCAAAAAAAATTAGAAGTCAAAAAATAACTTTTAACCTCTTTGCCAAAAGAGGCCTTTGAAGTCGTCCTCAAAAATGCTATTACCAAAACATTTTATACAAATTACAAAATTTTGTTTAAAAATTATGTTTGAAAAAATTAAAATTTTTGATTTATAAAATGACTCATTCTCGATAATTTTTACCTACTTGAACTATCCAATTAACTTATTCCCTATGAGTCTGGATTATGTTTATTCAATTAAGTTTTATATTTTTATGATAGTCGGATGTCTGAATCAGTTTACGTATTTCTCGACTAATCTTAGAATCCACACCAAACATCCCTTCCACGTAGATCAGACAAATCTCAAATAATACCTATAAAGATGACCTCAAGAAATTGATAACACATAATGAGAGTTCAACTTGAGACCTGAAAGGAGCATACCTAATTTTTTAACACATAATGAGAGCTCATTAATATTAATGAAACTCAAGTTTGACTCGGTTCAGCTCGATAATTTTTTTTAATGTTATTTATATTGTTTAAATAAAAATAAATGAGTCGAGCTTGACGAACCGAGCCGAGCCCTTAACAAGCTCAGTCGAGCTTGTTCATGAAAAGTTCGGGTCATTTGCAGCCCTATTTGAAAGACTCATGATTGGGAATTTGGGAGAAATATTTCAAATATCACCATACTTTACTAGAAATAATATAAAATTACAACTCATAATTATTAACTTTCAAATTTTTTTATTTTTATCTTTTATAACTGAGTATCTAAGTCAATTTATACACACCTCAACTAAATTTAAAATTATAATATATGCATCAAAAGAGAGTCTTAAAACATTCTAATTAATAGTCCATAGAAATTTCCTAAATAAGAAGAAAAGAAAAAAAAAATGGCACTTTGATGGCTAAGGCTGTGTTTCATAATACCAAATAATTGCTACGGATGGCCCAATAGATTGACATGGATTAGTATCCAAAATTTACTACATAGATTTAACCACCAACATAAGCCCATAAGCCAAGCCACAAGCCTCTTTTGAGAACATGAAAAAAATTAATTTACTAGTATATTTTGATTATATTATCTCCCTATTTTTTTTTTTTTGTATGTTTTAAAAAAAAGAGTAAATAAATTATTTTTTTTTCTTACTTTTCAAAACAAGCCAAAATGAGCTTTTTGTTTGAATTTCATAACAAAGCCTCTATGACCTCTAAAAAGTGGATGAGGGTTACCATTTCACATAGGAAATAACTTTGTCATTAAGGTCCCTAATGGCACAAGTTTGAGCAAATAAAAGTAACTTCTCTTTAATTGTCCATAAATCTCAAGAATTGGATCACCAGTTTTAAAAAATTAAGAACAATGTTTGAAACCTCTATTTGATATTGTCCAAATCAGTCGAGTTGTTTCAACTCAATGAAAATAATAATAATTTCATACAAAACTTACACTATGATTTAAGATTTTTGTATGACTTGTCCAATTTAGTCCAATCTCACTGAATAAAAACAATACTTGATAGAATGAAGTTGTTTTAAAATTATACTATAAAATTGTATGAAGAGAAAAATAAAACAAGAATCTTCATAATGTAATAAGATTCAAAATTAGTAATCCATGATGCTATTTATTAAATAAAAATACTAAAAAAATAGAAATTAAATGTGTGATATATCTGTCTACTTTATCAAAATACTAAAAAATTGATCAAGATTTATCAAAAGAAAACAAAATAAGTGTTCTTTAAATTGCTCCCACTTACATGTGTACGATTAAATCATTGCCTAAATTAAGGGTTGTGTAGAGTTATTATTTATTTATTTATTTATTTGGAGACAATGCCTTTTACAAATTGATCATATTGACGGAGGGAGGCCCTTCGTTTTGTTATACTGATAAAAATATAAAATAAAATAATTCTATTATAATTCGAGTGTTATGGATTCAAATCATAGAAATAATGTCTCTGGATACTCAATAAGGCGCGTGCATATATATGATCTTCCTCTAAACTCTGTCATGACTGTAATTTTTGAAATTGTCCCTTTATAGATCTTGTAAATCAAAATGGGTCACTAGCTAAAAATCTTATAGTTTTGTTATAAACAAACAAAATTGATTATAAAATTGAATACAAATACATATATATGCATAAAATTTTATAGAGTTTGTTAATATTTTGAAAAATTTTATCCATCTATATACATTATGTGTACAGTTCTATAACCATTTTTGTGTTCTTAGACTTATTCAAAATCTGAAGTTATTGCTGCTATGTGATTCAAATTCAATAAACATTTTTGTATAAGATATCTATACATGTGTATGAATTCAAAAATGATCATATGAACAAAGCATATCCAACCTCAAAAAGAAATGTTTTGATGTCGCATAGAGTGACTTAATCATATACAAAAGTTACCATATTATAAAATTAATTAGGGCTTTTTTAAAATAAATAAGATTAAATTAATGGTAGTGCTTGGATGGCTCTACTCGTTTGATGCATTTTAAGCATTTTAATAAATTTATATTATTATAAGGATGCTTAATCCAATGGGGAAGACTATTACCCATCAAATTGACTATCTTATTGAAGATAATTGATGATTATTCCCAAGTTCCCATGTGTCAGAGAAATAGACTCTCTGACACACACTCACACATATAACTTTTAATATATATAAATTTTATTTTATAAAATTGAGACCAACATTAAATATATATATATAATAATAATTTATAATAGCAAATAAGAATTTTTATAATTTTTGTAAATATAAATCATTTTTATATAATTTTTATCTTTCGAGTGGTTAGAAATAATTTTTTACAAATTAAATTGAAACAACCATACATATCTATATAACTTGCCCAAAAGTTAAAATGATAATTATTTTTTACCCTTAAATGATAATTATTTTTTATTTTTTATTTCTTAACCAAATTAATTTTTAATTTTTTTAAAAAAAATTCTAAAAATCAAACCATACATAGCTTAAAAATCTTTTGATAAGTCATTTCTTACATTGGTAAGTTATTTAATTATTTGTTAATTTTACGACATTTTTACCATCTAAGGCATGTTTGGTAACCATTTCGTTTTCAGTTTTCAATTTATATTTATAAAAATTTAAAAACTATCATAAAAACTTGTTTGATAATTTTTTTTTGGTTTATAAATGGTTGTCTCAATTTATAAATTTGAGGAAAAAACGTAAATTCAAAAAATTAGTTTACGTTGGTTTTTAAATAAAAATTTAAAAATTTTACTAAATATTTTTTTTCAATTAATTTTTTTTCAAATAACTTTTTTTTTAATTAATTTTTTTTTTCAAATAATTTTTTTTCCAATGATTTTTTTTCAATGAATTTTTTTTTTCAAAGGTGAGGGGGGAACTGTCATAAACATAAACCTCAGGGGGCGTCTGTCAAACCCCAACATTTTAATTAATCGAAGACATTATCAAGCCTTTAAATTAGGTCAAATTTTTTTATATATATATCTATTACTCTTGGGTGATAGAAACATAACAATACATGTTCTCTCTCTTTCTGAAAACAACAATGTAATAATACATATCAAGCTTCTGCCGCAAAGCTACAAAGAAATAATTACAAATCACATGATACATTTTTCATTCCTTTAACATCTTTGCTAAAATTATACACATAAGGCACATAGAATTCATACTCTTCAACTAATGAATCCGAAATTCTCTTCTTGAAAAAGAATAAAACAATGAGGGGTGAGCACTAATGTCCAGTAGGAATCTCATAGGTCTACAACAATAGCAACCACATAGATAAAATGATCATGCATGCAGAGTGATATCATATAGTAAGATGGCATTTTGTAAGCTCAAAATATTATACCAAAAAGTATCTTTTCTTAAAATTTCACTTGAACCTTTTAAGAAAACTCCTTGCCATAAATGTAGTCTCTCATCAGTAAGAAGCCATAAATTTTCTTTGAAAACAAGTACACTTAAGGAAGAACATCATCTTAAATTGATTAACCCGATTCCAAATTATTCATCATTTTGTTTCCATTTTAATATTTCACATTTCGTTTCCATTCTAATATTACACATTTCATTTCCATTTCTAATTACCATACTCCATAACATCAAAATCGAAGGATTAGAGTTCAAACATAACACAAGAATCACAAACCCTTTTTAATTCAATTTCCCAATTACTTACAAAACAAAGTTCATAGTCTTCCCTTTTGTCACAAGCAATCCATTGAGTTCATCATCACTAGCCCTTAATCCAATTACCCACATAATGCCAATTTCAATCCTTAATCCATTTTCCTTTAGTTCATTTTCAATTCATTTATTCTTCTCAATTCATGAGTAAATTTCATTATTTCACAACAACCAAACTGAGACTACAACTTAGTGGTTTTCCCAATCATACAAAATATACATAAACACTTCAAACTGCCATTTTACGGAAATTTTGTCCGCGGCATCGGCACCCATGTATAAATTTCGGGACTTTCACCCAGGACACTTCGGCCAACTTAGTTATAATGGAGTACATCCCCTTTCTCCTCCCAAACAATGGAGTCCATCCCCTTTCTCCTCCCAAACAAACATACATATACAATGTATTTAATCAAACAATCACACATGGAGTACATCCCCTTTCTCCTCCCAAACAATCATACATATATAATGTATTAAAACACACAGTCATATTCAATGACAACTATTTCTTAGACTTACCATATTATCTACTCTTTTCAACTAGCACAATACATGTGATCCAAAATATGATTTTCAAAATGAAACAAGTGCACTTAAAACATAACACAAGAATTTCCAAAATCTCTTTCCAAAACATACAGTTTAAATCCTCAAAATCCATTGCATTCTCCATGATATGCATGATTTAAAAATAGTCCGGTTTGCCTAGTCAACATGCAATTTCTACACCAATCACAGCTGTCCTCTACCGATAGCCCAAAACAAATACATCTAAACCGATACATAAATTCCTTTAAAGATATACTCCCTTTTTTTTTTTTTTCAAAGTCTCAAATGGGAGTGATAATACATATCAAACTCTACCACCATCATTAATAATCCTCTGATTTCATATTTACAATGATAATTTCAATTATTTATACAAAAAAACAATTTGATCCAATTAGGGCAAAACTTCCTTTATTTATATCAACCCAAAATCAATACAACCCAACACAACTCAACTTAATTCAACACAACTCAACATAGTCAACACAATTCAACATAATCAATACTATTCAACATGATTCAATTCAACACCACTAGGTATAATTCAACATAATTCAAGGTAACTTCTTAAATCCCATTTCAACATTCCATAACCGAGTTTATGTCATCTATATCATTAATAAATCATTTCCCCCAATTTCCTTTCTCATTATAACATGATTTACAATGCTCATAACAAAGTTCATTCGCAAATTTTAAACATAATTTTCAAATATAACCAAATTCCAATTAAACTTGTACATATATAATTCAACCTACCAATTTCATGATTCTACTTTCAATTTGGACCAAATGATTGATTATCATCATGAATCAACCTAGGGTCTCTAGAAAATCTAGAAATTTCAAGAAAAAATTCAAATTTCTTAACCCATTACTTTTTATTCCAACTTTCCCATTGATTATATACCTAGGGTTCATAATCAACCATTTTAACCCATCAATTGAACTCCCAACATCTCAAACCCTAACCCCCAATTCTCATAATATACTCTAGATGCCCAAAAATGTAGGTTTTGTATGTATATAATCAAAATACCACAAATCTATCTATTTAGGGAAGTATTGAGGAAGAACAAGAACCCCTACCTCAAGAATCAAGCAAAGGAGCGAAGCTTTGATGAGAATCCGTTACAAATCCGAGCTTCAATCGGTTGAAAATGTTGATCTTCTCTTGTTCTCCATCCTTGATGCAAGACCCATGGTGGATTTGTTGATAAAAGTGGAAGAAATCAAGGTTTTTAGGGCTAGGTTTTCGGACCTAGAATGAGAGGAAAGAAGAGGGGAAAAGAAAATGTAAGAAATGATCTAAAAATCACGTTTTTAAGCTGATGAACTCGCGCAATGCGCTCGAGCGTACCTGCTTCCAGCACAGATTTCGAAACTTCGAACAGGTATAACTTTCCCATCCGGACTCCATTTTAGGTCGTTCTTGTGTCCAAATCGAAGCCCCAAAAATAAGATTTCCAATGGTTCTAGCCTCATACCCAAATTTAAAGTGTGGAAAAATAAAAGGGCAAAAGAGTGACGGCTATTCGTAGGAAGATTATTCGAATTAAAGTTTTTGGTCCAATCTTACTTTACCATCATGTTACCACTTCAATCAATGACCCAAAATAAAATATGGAGGCTCCAAACATAATAATAAAAGGTCAAAACAATCCCACTAGCCACAGAAATTCAAACTCAACCAGGCAGACCGCTCGAGGGCCCAATCTCGTGCTCGAGCGCACAGACCAACAAAGTCGGCCGCTCGAGCGACCACTCCTACGCTCGAGCGAGAATTCACAACTCTTAGAATTTCGGACAGATTGCAAAAATACTGGAAGCCTCACAAGTCTGCTCGAGTGGAAGGAAAAATTCTAGATTGCTACAATCTTCCCTCCTTAAGGAATTTCGTCCCCGAAATTGCATCCGTTCTCAAAACCATAACAAAATACAGCAACAAACCCCAATCTAATAACAAGGCATAACAGCAACAATATATATATACCTATCAATCCTTAACATCATTCAATTACACCTCATATCAATTTTAAACCCAAAAGTACAAAGTGTTACAGTGTCAGTGTAATTTACCTAAATAAAAAATAATTAAATTTTAAGAATTAAAGTCAAAAAGTGATCATTTTATATAGTTGATTATTATTTGCTATTATAAATTATTATTATATATATTTAATATTGGTCTCAATTTTATAAAATAAAATTTATATATATTAAAAATTATATATGTGAGTGTGTGTGTGTCAGAGAGAGAGAGAGAGAGAGAGAGAGAGAGAGAGAGAAGAGTCAGTGCTGGTTTTGATGTACTATTGAAAACGTGTTTTGAAAACACGTTTTTACATTTTGGTTAAAAATGTGGTTATCATCCACGCTTTCTTTGGTCAACAGTAAAAGCGTGGTTTGCAACCACGTTTTTTGGGGAAAAAAAATTTACTTAAAAGCGTGGTTCCTAACCACGCTTTATGTATAAATCAAAATTCCTTAGTTTGGGAATACCCTCCAAACTAGGCCTACTTTGGGAAATAAGTTGCTATTTTGCTTTAATTTGGGAAAAGTCCCGCGATGGGTTATGGGGCAAGGGGGAGAGATGGATGATTGTAGAGGTAGCGTGGGTTTTGATGCCGTTAGGCTATAGCAGGAAACAGGTAGGTTTCAATGGCGAAAGAGATGGGGAAGGAGAGAGAGTTTATCCACTATGTGAGGTGCATGGTAATATTTAAATGGATGGTTAGGATAGTTTGTGATCTAGTATGGTCAAGTTTAAAAGTGTTTTAGAAGAAGTTAAAAGAGTAAATAATATATTGCCACATGTTTTTTTTTTTTTAAAAAAGCAAAATTGTTAAACAAAGTAATTGATATGGACATGAGTGTAGGTTGTGACACAGAATGAAGTTCAAAATTTAAATTGATGAAATTAAGGCTGTGTTTGGTTGTGCTTTTGAAATGTGATTCTACGTGTTAGTTTCAGCTCCATGTTTGGTAAGAGTTTTGGAATTAATTTTCCAAAACTCTGCCGAAAGCTCTGTCCATTTTGCGCGTTTTTTGTATTTTTTTTGGCCAGGGGAAGACCACCCGGTCGTCCTTAGGGACTACCACCCGGTCGTCCTTGGGGACATCCACCCGGATGTCCTCTGCTGTACAGATTTTTTTTTTTTTTTTTTGCAATTGATTTATATAATTGGGAAAAATATTTTCTGAAATTTTTTTAATTTTTAATGTGCTTTAAAATAATTTTGAGTTGTATGTTTAGTTATGAGTTGTAAATTTTTGTATCACATATCAAATATCACATCAACAATTCCCCACTCAAATCAAACCTCTTTTCCAAAACTATTTTCAAAACTCTTTACCAAATAAATTTTCTACACTCAAATCATAATTCTACAACACACAAACTCAAAATACAACTCATACTCTCAAATCACATTTACAAAACACAACCAAACGCAACCTAAAACTTTCAAGTTTTAATTTCAAAAAATACGTAAAACTCTGTAGTTTTTTTTTTGTAATTTGTCCAATATTTTAAACATGTTTATGTTCATTTGTTGGCAAAAATGAAAATAAAAATATATTTAGTATACACTGTAATGTAAAAATTTCATGCCACTAATAAATATAATTTTAAGAACCAAATAATTTAATGCTAAATGGTACACCTTTTTAAAAATAAAATTTTGGTCTTGACAGGATAGTAATTCACTATCAAATGTCTAATTTCATCCTTAAATAGTAGAGACAATTGGTGAAAAGTTTATTTCAAAGGGGTATAAAGTATTACATTCAAGGTAAAATCTTGTTTGGTAATAAGAACAAAGTGAAAATTGTTGACGATGTTAAAAAAGTTGCTGCAAAAAATTATGTTTTTTTTATCACACACCATAGATTCGTCATTGTATTTGTATCATAGAATAGCATAATACACTTTTAATAATTAATTTTTTTATCATAAAAAATTAGAAATCTCTTGTAAAATTTATCCAAAATTAATAAAAAATCTTCAGAACAAAAACTTAGCTGAATTATGACATAATGTGATTAGTTATAATATATTGTGAGGTCAATTATGACATTATTCAGATTATGATGTAAGAGTTGTTTAATTATTAAGTGTGTGAAAATATAATTTTCCCATCCCCATCCTATTTTCTCATTGAAGTGATATTGGGGAAAATTACCATCTCTATTCAAAACTCAATTAAGTTATGAGCTCTTACCATAAAAGTTTTTCAAGTGGACAAAAAAAGAGTTTTTTTTTTTTGGTAGTATACCAGTTTTCTATCCACATGTTAAATATACCTAATTCATGTAATCTTTTTTTTTTGCTTTTATTTTTAAATGTGAAATCCTTCATTTATATAATAGAATACATTGCATGTCTATTTTCGTCAAAATTATAATATGAAATTTAAATTTTAGTACAAGTCTGAATTGTTTATTTTTATATTTATTTTTTGTATGACAAAACAGAAGATTTAATATATTCTACATCTAACAATAACTCATCTAATAAAATAAATCTAAGTACAAAATGTAAAATAAATCCTAAATGGAGAAAAAGAACCTTCACGCAGAAAAGATACGAGTCTCCACATACAAAGTAAAAAAAACTCCACGTACAAATGAAATCTCAGCCGTTGTTTTATATGAATAAAAATAAGTGAACAAAAATGAGAAAATAAACAATAATAAACAAATAGAGACAAAAATAAAAATGCGAGAAAATATAAATTGAAGTAATGTTTAGTTGTGTTGAAGTAATGTTTCACCTCTAGAGTTCCTTCTACCCTGGAAAATATAAATTGACAAAAATGAAAGGGCTGTTTTTTATATGAAAATGTCACTTATGATATAAATGTCACTTATAGGAAAATATAAATTGTCTTTTGACTCCTACAACTTCCTTTCACCAAGTATCCGCCTAAACAAATTCAAATAACCAACACAAAAATAAAAGCAGGTGAATTTACAAAAATCAAATCAACACTGAAATATTACCAAAACAAAGAAGAAGAAACATGGAAAAAGAAAAATTTACATTTACCGTGCACAAGAGCATGATGTTAATTGTAATAAATAATGGAAAAAGCATAACACAATAGCATGATGTTAATTTTGTATGTGTTGTAAGCTTTTTTCTTAAAAAGCTAAAAAATCTAAAACATAATCATTATTTTAACTCATATTTTAATTAAAAAATCAATAATGATTGTTGGATTACAATTGCTGATTATTTAAATAAAGTTCTTGCCTCACAAGTAATTGTAACTGAATGAGTTAAAATTCATATAATTCTTTTAGAAGTAAAATCCGATATAAGTATATTGTTGCTATTTTAATGTTTTTGTTCCATTGAAGCAAGTATATGGAGACTGTTCCAATTATTTTCTACTGGGGGGAAACATAATTCGGGATCCCGATGAAGGTGTCTCATATGATGCTAAGCCGAAAGGGATATATGGGATGCAACTTGGCACCACGCTTAGCAATTTGGAGGAGATGTTCATGTCCAAGGTGGCAAGTTATGGGGAAAGTGTTCGATTGACCTTCAAATGTAGATATCCTTATCGCCAGTGGCAAGCACTCAGCAAATACATGATATTACCGATCAATGATGATGAGGCGTTGAACACCGTATTAAGTATCGGTTCAAGTTTCCAACCACCAAATTGTTTGGAAGTGTACATTGATAAAGAGGTTGTGCACAATGTCCCAAATATGACACATATGGATTCTCGTCCATTCACTACATTGCTGACACATGGGATTGACACAACAGCGTTTCAGTCTCCTATGTATGAATCAGATCAATGTTATGCAGTGGGTTACACACAACAGACATTTGAGGGCCATGGTGTAGAATCAAGTTCACGTGGTGGATATGATTATGAATTTCACAATAACACAGAAGATGTGTCCACCTGCAGCCATCATACCACTCCAGTTGAAGTTGCTGGTAATATGGCTGAAACAATGAACTATGTGCAGTTTGCTGACAGTGACATGTTCGGTCCTGATGTCGCCCTAGACGATGATGAGAATGAAATGTGTGATGAAGAAAATTTATTGGGCGGATCAGATGATGATGATGATGATGAAGATGATGCCGACGCTCCCATTGACCCTAAAAATGCCCCCATTCCACCTAGAGCTGAAATCCCTTTCTATCAGAACATTCACATGGGTGGTGATTTTGACATAAGTAGCCGTGATGTCGTTTCCCGTAACCAGATCTGGAACGCTGAAAATCCAGAGTTGGACAAAGGGATGGTTTTCGTTGATAAGAAGCAACTTGTACATGCTGTAAAATTGTACCATGCAACAAATAATCGAGAGCATAAGGTCGTAACCTCCAAGCGAGACGTTTGGGTGTCTTCTTGCAAGCACGATTGCAGTTAGTGGTTGTGTGCATCTCTTAGTAGGAAACATGGCCTTTTTGAAATAAAGCAGTACAGGGGTCCTCACCATTGTTTATACCCACCAATGAACAGGACCGCACTAATATTAGCTCCAGTTACATTGCTTCTCATATTTTAGGACAAGTTGCGGTTAGTATAAAAAATAAATGTTTACATATATATACATATTTGTTTGTTTATAGTGTTCACACCCAAATAATCCAACTCATATTTGATTGTCGTATGTAGAATGAACCTGATATGCCAATTAAGAATGTCATCGAAGATATCAAAAAGACCATGAACTATAGTATATCATACAAAAAGGCGTGGCATGCAAGGGCAAAGGCAATTAGAATGGTATTCGGGGATTGGGATGAATCACATAGGCAGTTCCCTAAATTTATGTATGCATTACAGACATCTAATCTTGGCACCATCGTTCAATGGAACCATAGATATACCAGGCATACAACCATTATGCCCGTCTTCCACTTTGTTTTCTAGTCTTTCAAACCCGTCATCGATGGCTTCAGATATTGTAGGCCTGTTATAACCATAGATGATACATTCTTATACGGTAAATACACTGGTGTGTTGCTTGTAGCAACGATTGTCACTGCCAATGGCAAAGTATTACCGCTTGCATTCGCTGTTGTCGACAAGGAGAGTTTGGAGTCTTGGTCGTTCTTCATTTCAAATATCAAGGAACATATTGTCATGGACCGACAGGGAGTGACTTTGATATCTGATCGAGCTGAGAGTATTTTAGCTGCTGTGAGGCGACATTGGCTGAATCCCTCGCTCCAATTTGTTAGATATCATCGACACTGCCTTCGACATGTTTGTAGTAACTTTAACACAAAGTTCAAAAATAAAGAGCTGAAACAACTTCTATGGAAAGCAGGGAGTGCTGATCAACAACGAAAGTGTAATGCTTACTTACAACAGATACAGGCTATTAACCAAGATGAATCCTGTGGAGTGGGCCCTTGCATATGACGGTGGATATCGGTGGGGGGTATTGACCAGCAATGATGCAGAGTGCTTCAACAGCGTCTTGAAAGGTGCAAGGAACTTACCTATCTCAGCTATGGTTGAATTTACATTTCGACGGCTCGTCAAATATTTTGACGAGATGGGAGCCCAAGCTGAAACAGATGTACGGAATGAGTTCCAATACCCTAGAGAGATACAAAAAACTATCGAGAAGGGCATCGCAAGGGAAAATAATTTCCAATTGATATCGTATGACAGGTTAGTTTGTAATGTGAACTAAATTGTTATTATTATGTTGTTAAGTTAATTACACCTGAAAACATGAACTTGATTAGTTTGTATCAATATTGTTTGATAGGCCCCGCCGCGTATTTGAGGTGCAAACATCTTTTCGCCATGGACGAGGTCGCAATAGACAGATTGTGCGGATAAATCAACCCACGTGCAGTTGTGGGAAATATGAGATAAGACACTATCCATGTTCCCATATGTTCACTGTAATGTCTGAATGCAGTAACAATCCATTGGAGTACGTTGATCCAGTATATAGGCTTCCTGTATACATGAGGGTTTGGGAAACTAAATTCAATCAAATACCGCATCAAGATTATTGGGATGATCCGCAGTGGACCTTAATGCCTAATGTACTTCGTCTGCGAGAAGTAAAACGGGGTCGTACATCTATGTCTCGTATTCCGAATGAGATGCATATATCAGATAGGCGTTTGACCGCTCGTTGCAGTGAGTGCTAGCAAACAAGTCATGACAGGCGAACATGTCCGGTGCGACTTGGTCGATGAAGACTATGTAATACTTATATATTGTAATAGATCATTTTTAAATTCTTTATTTGTAATAGATCATTTAATTCTTTATTTTTTAATTCTTTATTTGTAAACAGGGTCGTACATTTAAATAGATAATTTTTTATTTGTAATAGATCATTTCTAATTTTTAAGTCTTTATATATTGTAATTGTTTTATATTAAAAATAAATTTACAACGAACATACTAAGCAAATAAATTAAACTATATGTATGCAAAAACATTTAACTGTACCACATAGCCCTAAGTTTTTTACTGTGTACTTGATTGAAAATGTGTATCACAAAATTCTATACTTAATCACGTAGTTCTTCTACCATTTGAAAATTTAATATTTATAAATAAATTTAATATTTTCAAATGCTGCAACCATTGTTCACATTTACAATTTATGAATAAATTTATGTAATTTAAAAATTTTATAATTTATTCAAACTTGTAGCACTACAAAATCAATATTTAAGTTTTGTCAAATATGCCGTAAATGTAATCATCAACCTATTATTGGAAAAAAAAATTCTCATTCAATTTTTTCGCAAATGTTTATGTAGGAAAACTATCCACATGTTACTACACTATATTCATGGTCATTATTAAGCTTATGTAACTGAGGCCCTAAAATTATTTTCGAAAAGATTTCTATATTAGCTATAGCATACATAACGGTAGGTTCTGTTGAATTTTTATCATATTTAATGACACATAATTTTAAATCTTAAAGTACAAATATATATATATATTTAAAAATCATAAATTATGGAATAATTAGAGTTTTTTTTTTTTATGATTAGAAATTTATAATTTT
This sequence comes from Camellia granthamiana, assembly GCA_036172215.1. Classification (NCBI taxonomy): domain Eukaryota; kingdom Viridiplantae; phylum Streptophyta; class Magnoliopsida; order Ericales; family Theaceae; genus Camellia; species Camellia granthamiana. The sequence continues at coordinate 88,532,651 of CM069906.1, forward strand.
AAAATAACCGAGCACATTTTTTTTTTGAAGTCGTCATGTATGGAATTAATTAGAGTTTAATTGTTACAGTTAAATTACAGCTAACCAATAGAGGTTTAAGTCGGTAAAAATTAATTACATTTTAGTGAATTGCTTCCATATATAGTATTACACAAATTTAAATTTTGAAATAGCTGAGTATACTTTTCTTTTACAAATCGTAATTTATGGAATAGTTACAGTTTTCCTGTTATGATTAAATGAGATTTTTATTGTTATGATCTAGTATTTCACTTGTACAGGCTTCATGGCACATGTACCTGAGGAGGTCCCACTTTTCAATCAGCCACATCGGGCTGACAGTATATGGGAGCGTTCAGTATGCAATAACGTTTGTTGGACTTTACGCTTACAATTAAAATACCCTGCATTTTGTTTTATATTACGTGATAATGCTATTATTTAAACTAGTCATTCTGTTATGCAGGACGAGGCACGCACCGTGTTGACCTGCCGCCAGGCAGATTCAGGCTTGTGGGAGCATTCGTTGGACCATAGAGTCTTACAGTATATACTACGCACGGCATTCTATGGTGTCTACCGTATTGGGCATATTAGACTGGACCACCCACTCATCACTACTCTCGTCGAGAAGTGGAGCACAGAGACTCATACATTCCATTTCCCGATCGGGGAGGCCACAGTCACATTGCAGGACGTATCTGTCCTATATGGTCTACGGATTGATGGGCGAGCAGTTACTGGAGTTGACCCATCATTGACGAGGGAGCAGTGGATAGCCCTATGTGCTGAGCTATTGGGAGTAACACCTACACCTGCAGACTTACAGGCAGGTAGACTGAGGGTGAGGTGGCTGGCCGAGCAGTATGCTCCTCTTCCAGATCATGCTCCAGATGAGTTGGTACAGCAGCATGCCCGGGCATATATTCTGTGGCTTATTGGGGGGGTACTTCTCCCTGATAAGTCACTGAACCTGCTCAAGTTGATGTACTTGCCACTGCTGAGAGACATTGACGAGATTGGCCAATACAGCTAGGGTAGCGCGGCTCTGGCATGCTTGTATAGGATGCTATGTCGAGCAGCTCAGGTGGGTGCGAGGGAGATTGGAGGACCACTTGTGTTGCTACAGGTTAGTAAGAATTTTATTACATGTCAATTCATATTGTATGATATATATCAGTATTGTAATTGTGTTCAAACTATTGCAGATTTGGGCGTGGGATCGATTGATTCGCATTGCCCCGTCTAGGCGGCAAGTGGTTGGTCCTGGTGAGCTTCCCATGGGTGAGGGAGATATGCAGTTGCCCCCCGGACCGCGAGGTAGCCGGTGGAGGGTTGACTTGGGCTACGAGGTCATCTCGACCCACGTAGTCGTAGTTTATAGAGACTAGCTCGATCGGATGATCGAGGGCGAGGTATGAAATTTTTCTCTCAATTTTAGTTGTCTTGTTCATTGTATATATTTTGAGTTCACGAGGGAATTTTAATATACTTGTCATTATTGTAGTTTATTTGGCAGCCTTACGCTGCGGTCCTCAGTACGCTCCCCGACTACTGCCGACTAGGCCAGGAGATATGGATGGCGAGAGTGCCACTTATTTGTTTTGACGTGGTTGAGTGGCATCTCCCCTATCGTGTCCTCCGACAGTTTGGTCGGGTCCAGTCTGTGCCGGATCGGTTTGACACCGAGTGGCGGTTGCACGTCACTGATAGGCGTGGCCGAGCTGGCATTGATTGGAGTCTGTTTTATATGCGATATATACAGTTGTGGGATGCCCATCGCGACAGTATTGTATAGACTGACTACAACGATGAGGTGCTCCCATCTTCCGACCCTTACATGTTGTGGTATCGGCGACATACACACCTTCTAGTCGGTAATCCGAGCCACCTGTCTGAGTCCGGATATCAGGAAGTTGGGCCTTATCTTGAGGCATTGGTGAGTATCATAGTATGTGTCAGATAATTATTAAGATCATAATTGATTTACTTTGAGTCAACTGTAGCCTAATACGTCCGAATTTTTGTTCAGGTGGTTAGAGCTGGGAGGTTATATCACTTGGTTGAGGACGTCCTTTTTAGACGTGATGGACAACATGCCTTGCAGGCCATTGCAGAGATCCGAGAGTTATTGTACGAGGTGATCCAGCTTGCCCATCGGGGAGATCGTCTGTATTTTGGCCACTACGGTGTACACAGTGCAGCAGCTGCTCCAGACACATTAGCGTCGTCCACGTCAGCGCCTTCCACTTCAGCGCCGACCACATCAGCTCCTTGAACACCAGTCACCCCACCACATACTACCCCATACGTATCTCCAGATTCCCTCCGCGTACTTCCTACCTAACATACTGGCATACCTTATGTAGCTGACCCTGATTGGACACCGCCCTGATACATGCATGACGCTGTTACCCCATCCACCCAGTTACCACCACCAGACAGTTCAGGTGTTTGTAGTGTTGGGGTTGATACATGTACATCACATAGTCCCACACTACATACACCTACTTTTGTGGGGACTAGTTCGACCGCGACCATGAGTACACATGATGCAGTTCTCACTGACATCTCCCACGTTGACGATTAGGCCCATATTAAGCCCCCTCCAGAGCGCGAGGGAGAGGCCGAGGTTATGGTCATGGCGCATGTCGCGGCCGAGGTCGAGGTGCAGGCAGAGGCAGAGATCGAGGTCGAGGTCCAGCTATAGATCATGATACAGTTACACCAGATGAATGAGTTTCATAACTCACAACAATATCCGATCTTCGGCCAGAGACAGTATTAGGGGCAGCACATGCAGGAGAGGGGGGGTCACACTCACAGGCTCCACAGGCAGTCAGTGGAGAGCCACATGCAGGAGAGGGAGTGCCACTGGATACGCATTTACGATTGGGGGAGCCAGATATTCAGAGAGTCTACCGTAGGAGACCGAGGAGGGAGGTCCACGGTCGGGGTTGTGGGACTGGGGGCAGGTTAAGGCATTAGCGGGTGTGATATGGAGTGTATAGTTTTTTTTTATTTATAGTTTTTGTTATAGTTTTTGTAAATCAAACTTATACAAAGGATGTAAATGTGTCATACTTATTTATTCGAAAATATAATTTTACAATTTTTTATTCTTACTTATTTTGATGATTTCCTAAATACTTCAAATATTCAAATCATGATGTCACAATGGATTCAAACAGGGTGGTTATATACATAAGAGATTCAAGTTGCGCTGCGTTTGGTACCATGTGGATTTTCGTTTTACAATAATAAACTATATAATTTTTCATACAGTGTTTTTTTTAAATAATTTTTTTTTAACTACATAATTACTTCTTTACAAAAAAAACACGAAATAAATAATTACATAAATTTTATTTATTATTCTGTACTTTTTTTCCCAAAGAATTTGATAACATAATGATAAATTTACGAACAAATTTTTTTTTTTTAAATACAAACACAAAAATTTCAGATAACATAAGACTACCCCAAAAAAAAAAGGTACAGAACCTGATAATATAATAAAAATTTGAAGAACATTGATTTTTTTAAACAACGTGCGCGCACACACACATATAACATTAAGAAAACAAATACACAAATTTTATATACTCTGCTCCCCCCCCCCCCCCCCAAAAAAAAAGAAACAAAGAAAGAAAAAAGTTCTTTAATACTTGAATAGTCTTTCTGGAAAAAAAAAAAAAAGGAACAAACAAATTTTAGTTTTTCAATAGAGTGAAGATGATGAACTGTGGAACTTATACAGCGGTTTGTTATAAATTTAAAATATAAAGTAAAAAAATAAACAATTAAAAAAAAGAGAAAATGGTGAAACGTGGAACTGCACAGCAGTTTCTAAAATGTGGGAAGTGGAAACGTGGAAGCTATTTACTGAGTTGGTAATTTACGATTTTACCCATAATTACAATTTGATATAAGTTAAAATAATAGATTATTTAACAAGTTATGGTCATTTTAGGAAAAATAGAAAAAAATTTGTAAGCTAGGCTTCAGATTCATGACACCAAAATTGGTGTTCCTCTTTAATAATAGAATAGATTAACCCTCCAACTGGACCCAAATTCTGTAATAATAAATAGTTTATCCAGCACCCAAATTCTTTGATTTGCCAACCCCACATTCCTTCATTCCTATCATCACTGTGGCCCTCTTCACTCAAAGAACCCCAACTCCCTATACTGGACCCTCAACCATTTGCCTTTGACGTTGTGTCGTTCCCCAAAATCTGATTTTTGTCAACAATCGACTCGTTGCCGCCATTGGACTGGCTATTTTTATTACAACTGGCTATTTTGATATTAGTGGGTGACTCATTCTCATGGCTGGGTTGAGATTGTATTTCAACTTTACTCCCCTCAGTATTCGAAGAACCCCAAGCAGCAGAAGTTTTTGACTGAGGTACATGCTCAACATCTTCTTACTTAACTGTGGGTGACTCATTCTCATGTCCGGTTTGAGATTGTATTTCAACTTTACTCCCCTCACTATTCAAAGAACCCCAAGCAACAGAAGTTTTTGACTGAGGTGCATGCTCAACATCTTCTTACTTGACTGTGGGTGACTCATTCTCATGCCCGGTTTGAGATTGTATTTCAACTTTACTCCCCTCAGTATTCAAAGAACCCCAAGCAGCAGAAGTTTTTGACTGAGGTAGATGCTCAACATCTTCTTACTTGACTGTGGGTGACTCATTCTCATGCCCGGTTTGAGATTGTATTTCAACTTAACTCCCCTCATTATTCGAAGAACCCCAAGCAGCAGAAGTTTTTGACTGAGGTACATGCTCAACATCTTCTTACTTGACTGTGGGTGACTCATTCTCATGCCCGGTTTGAGATTGTATTTCAACTTTACTCCCCTCAGTATTCGAAGAACCCCAAGCAGCAGAAGTTTTTGACTGAGGTACATGCTCAACATCTTCTTACTTGACTGTGGGTGACTCATTCTCATGCCCGGTTTGAGATTGTATTTCAACTTTACTCCCCTCATTATTCGAAGAACCCCAAGCAACATAAGTTTTTGACTGAGGTACATGTTTTACATCTAGGTACTTCACTGTGGGTGTGTTTCACAGTGTTGTCTACAATTGAGAAAATAATTTTGATTTTATCTCATGTAACTTAACTCATGGGCATTTCAAGACACTTAGGGGTATTTACTTGCACTCCGTTTCATAGTTATTTATGAACAGTATTGCAAAGCCATTATACTAAATGAAAAAGTTTGGTCATACATGCAACCAAGTTCATTCAGTATCATCATTATATTCCACATCAATAATGCATGAAATCATGAAAGCCTAGTTCAAGTAGCGTTCTTCAGAATAACAATAACGGAGAGAAAGCAAAGGTATTTGTTATTTGTAGAATTACAAGAACTATTAAAAAACTATTGAAATTTCTCCCTTCATTGATAAGTCGTGGATAAGCATTACAAATCCATTACAAGATATTTGGTCATTCATCCATTATCATCATCATCTGACATCTCAATATCAGATTCATACATAACATCCATGCTCCAGGCGAAGTACTGGTGTGCATCATCCATTAACCCATCTTCGGCACGCTCATTTGCAGTCTTCATTAGTTCGGACCTTTGCAAACTTAGGTCATGCGATTAACTTCGTCGCGGATACGATGCAATGCCCTTTGCAACAACTGTGGAGTGTCAGTTGGCATATGCATGGCTAACCGGCGAGGAAATTTAATATTAACTTCATGACATAGCTCAACGAGAACGCTTGCTCGAGTTATGCGAAATTCCCACTCAGCTCTCATGGTATTGACGGTGGCATGTGAGTAACGCAAATTTGGATTTAATGGGTATTGAAATTCATCTCCATCTACAACTCAATAGCGACCCATTGCTGAATATAGATCAACCACCGTATATCTCATGATGATATCACTCGAAATAGCTATAAAACTTTTGTTATGGTATGATGCGATATTTATACCACATTAACGCATGGTAGCTGTATGTTTGAAATTATTGTAAACAACTATGCATCAGAGTTGTCACGTCAAGTTTTATGACCTGAACAACTATGCATCAACTTTGTAGGAGTTGTCACTTCGACTTTTATTTACTACTTTTAAGCAAAGTTCAAATCTGCTTAAAAATTTAATTTAATTTTTCCGCTTACAAATATAATTCAATTTATTTTGCCTTGACAATATATTTAATTTCACTTTTCACCTTGCATATTTCATTTAATTTAATTGGAGAAATTTGACCAATTTAATTTGAAGTTAATTATGTGTTGATTTAAGTTGGTGTTGTTCTTGTCTGCATACTAGGCTAGGTTTTATCTGTAACACTTTCAGGTTCTGTACATTGAAAAACCTATTACAAATCCATTCATTCTAACTCTACTACAAATTAATCTTCAATACATTCTAACTCTATAACTACATTATCTTCAACGTTTATGAATCTATTTGGAGCTACATAGGGTGGCTTTTTAAACAGAAAGGGTCTAATTGTTTTGTTATTTTGTTCTGACACCCCTTCATCCCATTATGAATTGCAGAATTCACATGGGCACAGTAGCTATGGTACGATAATAAATTGTAGCTCGGCGCAGTGATATGTCCAACATTTCTCAGTAATGCAATGCAGTGCAGTGACTTGAACAGACGTAATAATTTGTATGCTTTGTTTTTTCCTTAGATGCTATGTGACTTTGTGCAGTGATATGCATGTGACTTTGTGCAGTGATGCATGTCACTTTATGCAGTGATGCATGTCACTTTCTGACTTTGTAAATTATATACTTTGTGACTTTTTTCCTCACATTACGTGATGCATGTGACTTTTTGCAGCGCAACTTAGATGCTTTGTTTTTTCATCACATTTCAAAATTCATCTAAGTCACATTAATATGACCACGTGGCAATAGTGTTGATAAACAATTATATAAAGGACTGAAGGAGTGAAGTGTAATTTACCGAATATAAAAAGAAGCAGAAAATGCAAAGAGGAGAAAAGGGGATGACTGTGAAGTTCATTAAGTGAAAATAAGATAAAATATAGGCTGCAGTGCCAATCTTCTTTACATATCAGGTGACCATTTTATTATTTTGTTCTCTTTTGTTTTGAACATTATTTTGGTGAAAAAATCAACGATAGTTTTGTAGGTCGAAGTGAGTTGGAAGGTTGTGTATTTACTTGCACTCTGTTTCATAGTTATTTATGAACAGTATTACTTTAAAACAAGAAAATTAAATCCGCTGTTTCATTTTATGATTTAATTTATAATTTTTTGAAAACACCAATTTGTATTGAAATCGTCAGTTCGAAGTGACTACTTACTGTATTAAAAAATTAAGCATGAAAAAATAGTTTAATGTGGTGATGTGACAACTCACTGCATTACTGATTAATTTGACAACTCACTGCTCGAATATGAAGGGATTGCATTGTGAAAAGGACGGTCTACAATTATGATTTTATTTGACAACCACGTCCGTGACTACATCACAGGTACACAAAGTCACGGGTACTCAAGATTGCATGAAATGAATAAGATAAAATAATATCACGGGTATCACTTCTCCCATAGTGCCCCAACTCAATTATCGTCACTAGATCATCTCTAGTTAACCCCTAGTATGATGTCTATAAATAGCGCTACCCCCAGTATGATGTTTGTTCAAGTCATAACAATAGTAATATATCTACAATTACTATTATTATTAATTTTCTTATTTTATGAACAATGTCTTCAAGAGATGCAGGAAGTTCACGCCAGCAAAGAAATCCGAAAATGTGGCTGCTACCTCCATTTACTTATGACTACAAGAGCGAAAAGTACTCGAGTCCGAAGGATTATTATGCTGATATCCGAGCATAATGGGCATTCAGGGTAACGGAGCAAGAAGGATTGTTTAATGATCTATGTAACTTTGGGGCACCGGTACCTCATCGTCGTTCATTAACCATGGCTAGACGAAATGTGAGTGACTATGAAAAAGTAGTTAGCAGAATTAAGAAGGAGAACAACAAAATGTTGATGCGGAGATGTCGACCTTTCATGCTTCAGCTAGCCACCGAAATGGCAAAAGCAAGCAATAGAGATTTGACAGTGATTGAGCAAAATAATGTCTTAAACAATAAAAAATATATCTCTGACTACTACATGTCAGATGAGGTATGAGAAATCAAACACCTTTATCTTTCATATATGTTTGTATGTTGTGTCGTATCTTCGTTACTGGAGTGTAAGACAATGTTGTTGTTCATCTAACTTACGGATGTATTTCAACTATTTGTTATATGAACCTGAAGTTTATGAAATAACTACATTTATAAGTACACATTTATTAGTTCATGACTTTCTTTATTGAATTGCAATAAGTTAATGAATGTTTTGGATTAATGTATGTTGAATTATGTGAATACTTAAGGTTTTTTTTTTTTTTTTTCAAACATGATATACATCTCCATTTTTTGTACCCACTTTATAGACTCAGTGATGTGTGAAGAAGATGATTGGTTCATAATCAGATAATATTTAATTATCAACCAATCCTCTTCTTGACATATCAGTAGACTTATAAAGTAGCTCTAACTTTTCTGCCTGAATAACTATTATTTTCTTTTTGTTTGTAAAAAAGATTTTGTTGCAGTTTAATTTTGTAATATGGTAGGTCTTTTTTTTCTTTTTTTTTTTCTTCTTCTTCTTCTTCTTCTTCTCTTTTCTTGGGCTGTATTTGGATTTAGAATATGAAGGGAATTTGTTGAGTGAAAGGAAAAGAGAACATTAAAAAGTTAACCATTTTTCTTTGATGACTTTTTTTTTTTGCTTTTAGTGAACTGGTTTTATTTTGGTTTTTTATTGAACTGCTATTTTAAAAAGTTTAGGCTTCTCCGTCTCGAAAAAAAATTGTACTTTATTTAATTTTTTTAATTTTGTTTATGAAATTTTTTGTTTTAAAAAAAAAATATTTACATGTTAGATGTTTATGAAGACATTTGAAAAAACTTAAACTTATTTTAAAAATTTGTGTTAATAATTTTTTTTATGATTTTTATGAGAGTGTCATGAAAATTTAATATCAAAGAGAGAGAGACAGAGAAAGAAAACAAAATTAAGGTTTATGCTTTCAAATTTGTAGACACTAGGAGTGTCATGAAAATTTATCCCCACCAATTATCCCACAAAATGAAATTAAAATAGAAATATAATATCATGAATACAAGTAAACACAAAATCACAACAATGCTGCATTGCATAACAACAATATATTGTACAAGTTCACATAAGAAACATACAAAACTTAATGCACCATCTATTCCAATAGAACATGGAAAATGATAGGGAGAGGAAAACAAATGCATTTTGACAAATAAAACAGAATTTGTTAGCTGGAGAAACAATCTCAAAGCCAAGTGGTTGGTCCAATTAGGGGACTAATAAAGTTACGACAGACGAACTGCCGCCTTCAACAGCACAAAAAACAGAACAAGTAGCTCAGTCAAAAGCTTCCTTTAACTAGGGCTCCTCAAATACTGATCTTCTACGTAAAGAATTTCAATCTCCATCAGGAAAGACGAAAGAGTCGCCTTTCAATTTCTGGAAGTCCAGTCAAAATGATGACTGGTAAGGAATGGGGGGTTGACAAAAAACTAAACTTGGGGGCAGGACAAACAAGCTCAAAGCCAAGTGATTGGTCCAGTTGGGAGACTAATAAAGTTCAGACAAACGAACTATCGCCTTCAACAACACATAAAACAGAACAGGTAGCTCAGTGAAAAGTTTCCCTTAACTGGGGCTCGTCAAATAGTGATCCTCTACGTGAAGAATTTCAATTAAGATCAAGAAAAAAGAAAGAGTCGCCTTCCAATTCCTCGAAGTCCAATGAAAATGATGACTCTGGTAAGGAATGGGGGGTTGACAGAAAACTAAACTTGGAGGCTAAACAAACAAGCTCAAAGACAAGTGGTTGGTCTAGTTGGGGGATTAAGTTTAAAACCCAATTGATTTTACTTGATTTGCTTGTCAAAATAACTATTTACAATTAATTATACCCAAACAGATTGTTTTCTGCACCTCTTTAAAGAAATTGACGATTCTCTTAGTATAGAATAGCAATCAACGCAAGGCCAAAAATGTAAGAAACTAGACTCTTAACCAGTTCTAATGACGCTGATTTGATATTTTTCGAATTTATACCCAAAGAGAACAACACTTCCGAAATTACTGTTTAACACCAGTTTTCTGGACAGATTTGAATGCACCAGTTAATATAGATTTTGACTCCCAAAAATTATGAGAAAATTATGATATGCAATTCAATATGTAATTAATCAACTATAAAAATTTTAGTTCAAAATTCATCCATTTGATAAGGTTTCTTCATTTTTAAAGATTGTGGTTATGTGCAGAATTTCATACTCATAGATTGTATCGTCAACTTTATATACCCATCTGATATTCCACAAACTACATAAAATACACATGATATTCACAAACATTGGTGGCCAAGTAATCCTACCTAACCCACGTTTCACTCACAAGATCCACCATTACAAGCAAAAACACTTATGGAATATAACCCATGCCATATTACACTATTTCACACCCATTACACTATACCCATTACACTATTTCACACCAACTATTAACCTGATAGATATTCAAGCCACCTAATCAGTTAAGCTTTCATTCCATCCTCTTCCAATGAATGCACAGAAACATAAATACAAAATAACTATATTCACAGAATATTGTTTTCAACCTTGGAGATGGAGTTATTAAAGCACCAAACTAGTTGTTCAATTTTCACCAAAAGCTACTCATATCTCCTCTTCATGGCTGCTAGTTGAATAATATGAGAGTTTACGGTTACCCACACACTTTAAAAAATCTAACTCCCTTATCCTTTTGCTTTTATTTATTTATTTATTTATTTTGTTATTATTAAAATATTATCTCTAAATTAGAGATTTCCACCATAAATTTATTTTAGGTTTAAAAATTAATTAAAAGACCTTCCAAATATTTAATTTGCACTTTAGGATTGACCACAAAAATATTTGAGATTGTAATATTATTATTATTTAATTATTTACTTAATTTTTATATTCGGGTTCTCACATAACAGGTAGCTCAGTCAAAATTTTCCCTCAACAAGGGCTCCTCAAATAGTGACCTCTACGTAAAGAATTTCAATCTCCATCAGGAAAGAAGAAAGAGTCACCTTCCAATTCCTGGAAGTCTAGTGAAAATGATGACTCTGGCAAGGAATGGGGGGTTGACAGAAAACTAAACTTGGGGGCAGGACAAACAAGCTCAAAGCCAAGTAGTTGGTCCAGTTGGGGGATTAATAAATTTCCAAAAAACTGTTCTTGGAAATTCAAAAACCAAGTAAGTTTTGGATTTAAAATTTATAACAATTATTTTAATATATACATTTTCATTCCAATAATATTTTCATACACTAGTCTTCCAATACTATTGGGTTAAGTGGTTGTCCGTGAGATTTGCAAATTTATTACGAGTGATTTCTAGAAAAAATCAAAATAACAATTAATCTTCCATACCTATGGGGTTAAGTGAGCGTGCGTGAGATTTACAAATTTGTTACGATTGATCTGCGGATGTGTACGTAACGACCAATGTTCAGTTGATGTTGTAAATGTTTCTCAAAATATTACAAATTGAATATTCAAAAGTTGATTTTAAAGTAATTCCAAATGACAACAAAAATTCAAATAGTCATACTTTTCAATGAAATTCAAATAATTGGTCGTAACAACGAATGATGCATAGCTAAGTGAAACACAACATTGCCTACATAAGCTTCATTTTTTCACACATTGAGTAGTCAAATCGTGGAGAGACTTGTCGGTATATGCAGATGGATTGTCAAGTCATGTGACTTGGTGCACAGGCTTTGGTTTTCTCGATTTTTTGATTACAGTGACAACTCATCTCTTATTGATATATGTGGGATTCTCAATTCAAAAAGTCACATGGCAATAGTGAATTCACTGATTTACCTTACAGTGAGCATGCCCTTATTTTGTCGGTATATGCAGATGGATTGTCAAGTCATGTGACTTGGTGCACAGGCATTGCTTTTCTCTGTTTTCTAATTACAGTGACAACTCATCTCTTATTGATATATGTGGGATTGTCAATTCAGAAAGTCACATGGTAACAGTGAATTCACTAATTTACCTTACAATGAGCATGCCCTTATTTTGTCGGTATATGCAGATAGATTGTCAAGTCACGTGACTTGGTACACAGTATTTGATTTTCTCTTTTTTTTTTCATTCTAGTGAAAACTCATACCTTGTTCGTATATGTGGGATTGTCATGCAGAGGCATTTATTTTCTATGGTTATTCCTTCAATGTCTTTCTAAAGCCGTTCATAACTAACTATATAAACGACTAAAGGTGAAGACACAACCTTACAACTCATTTTGCCCTACGAAATTATCATTCATTTGTTTAAAAAAATTAGCATGGCAACACGATTCATGGGAGGGAGTGCAAATCGCAGAGATGGTATGAACTTGCAAAGGGGTGACAGTTCACGACAAGGAGGGAGAAGGGGACGTGGTGATGTTAAAGACGAAACAACAATACCTATTTTAGATTATGCTTGTGGTTATCGTGATAGGTTTGGGAAGCGACATTTTTTGATGCCCAAGTATTATCGAGTTCAAGGAGGTTCATGTATGGAGCCATTTGACAATCAAATAGGATATGGTTTATCTGACGCTGCTCGTCTCAAGTGGCCCGCACTATTTATAGAGCGGGTACAGCTGGAAACTTTAAGTCGGGAAAATCAACTTAAGGTGCCAAAAGCACGTTCTGTTGAGATCCAAAAGGAAGATCCTGATAATGTTGATCGACTACGTGAAAGACTACAACGTGAGATTTCTCAAATGCGCCGTAGGTTAGCCCGCGATACGCAACTATACATAGTTAAGAAGGATGCCCAGAAGAACAGAACAGAACCAAATGTTGCGGCTATCAAGGGTATCATGGAGGATCCTAAATTTGTCTCTGACCCTGAGCTTTCAGATTATTCAAACTCTGAGATTGCTGATTTAAGCGCGAATTAGGTGTTTATGTCTACACTTCGTCAATATTAGGTCATGCATTAATATGCAATGTCTGTGTTAGACTAAGTGTTTCCGTAATGAGTTTGTCAGATTGTCTGCCTAATATTTGTCTATCTAACTGTTATGTTTATGTATTGTGTATTCAATTCAGGGTGTCCAGGATGTATGTATTGTGTGTTCAATTCATGGTGTCCAAAATATATTTTTGTGGGAGACTTATGTCTGTACTACCTATGTAACTAAAAACTGTTACATTTGCAACTTTAGTTATGTTGTTTTCATGCCTGTATGAGTATTTAGTAAATTAGTAACTTCGTATATTATGTATTAAGTTTTATCACAAAAATGTTGACAAAATTTATTTTAGGGGAAATACACATTCTCTTAATTTGTTCATTTTCTCAATCGTGACAACCCAAAAATGTAACCATTATTCATTGAATATAACAAATAACCTTCTCATTCTTACAAAAAATACACTACCAATTGAATAAAACAAATAACCTTTCCATTCATTCATTCATTGCACAACATCAGTCTTATGAAATAAGCGAAACCAATTGAATCACAATAACATCAACTCCAACCCAATATTTACATTACATAAGTTCCTGTTCGTAATCAGAATTCAAATTACATACAAGTTACATTACATAGCAAAAAACGGAAAAAGTACCATTCGTATGTAAAAAATACATCACCAAAATTTGAGGTCTTTCCCTTCTTCCTTCTTGCTGCAGCTCTCGCGGCGGCCTTCGTCTTCTTGGCCTTCTCCGTAGTGCTCTTCGCGTCTCACCCTTCATCGTTGTTCGTCGAACTGCACAGTGTGTGGGTGTGCTTCGGACTGTAGAGCATGTATATCACCTTCTAACCCAAAACAAAGACGAAAGAAAAAAAAAAAATAATAATAATAATAATAATGAAAACGGCTACAAAACGGTTTTACTAAACCGGTTTTCTGAATTACATTATCACCTTCTAACCCAAAACAAAGACAAAAGAAAAAATATATATATTTAAATGAAAACGACTTTAGTAAAGCCAAAACAAATTTCTGAATAACACCTTCTAACCCAAAATAAAGACAAAAAAAATATATATATATATTACATGAAAACGGCTTTAGTAAAGCCAAAAGAAATTTCTGAATTACATTATCACTTTCTAACCCAAAACAAAGACAAAAGAAAAAACAAAAAAAATTTACATGAAAACGGCTTTAGTAAAGCTAAAAGAAAATTTTGAATTACATTATCACCTTTTAACTCAAAACAAAGACAAAAGAAAAAAAAAAAAAAATTAACATGAGAACGGCTTTAGTAAAGCCAAAAAAAATTTCTGAATTACATTATCACCAAAACAAAGACAACAGGAAAAAAAAAAAATTACATGAACAGGAAAAGCGTGGTTATCATCCACGCTTTCTTTGGTGAACAGTAAAAGCGTGGTTCAAAACCACGCTTTTAGAAGAAAAAAAAATTTACTTAAAAGCGTGCTTCCTAATCATGCTTTATTTATAAACCAAATTTAACTAAAAACGTAGTTTGTAACCACGCTTTTTTAATTAAAAGCGTGGTTTGGAAACACGCTTTTACGATTTCACAAAATTTCCTCACGGTAGGCACAAAAAGGTTGAAAGCGTGGTTCACAACCACATTTTAGCCTAATTTGGGAATTTACTAATTTGGCTTAATTTGGGAAAAGCCCCCACATTATTCACAATAACGTAGGACAAAAACTAGATAGTTGAGCTTGCTTGGTTGTGTTTTTCCAAAAACACTTTCAGAAAATTCTACTTTCTTGTTTTTCGTATTTTTTTATTTTTACTGAATTTTTTTAATATTTTAAGCAATTTTTTTTACTTTTTAGACATACCTAACATAAATATACCTAAAAAGTAAAAAAATTGTGAAAAAAACCTTTTAAAAATTCACTAAATACTAAAAATACAAAAAAAATACGAGAATTCAGTACATTTTTTGTATTTTTATGTATTTATTAAAATTTTAAAATATTTTTTCACAAATTTTTTACTTTTTAGATACATCTAAGTAAAGTACATCTAAAAAGGTAAAAAAAATATTTAAAATTTTAAAAATATTCACTAAAAACAAAAAAAATATGAAAACCAAAAAACTGAGTTTTCAAAAAATTTAATCCAAAAAACTCTTTTTTTTTTTTTTTTTTTGGGTAGGTGCTCAACTCAATGTAAACAACAGTTCATGTGCATCATGTTCCCTTACTACTGATATCACTTGTCAGAATATATATGATTTTATTTTTCTCCAAAAAAATAAAAGAATAAAAGAGACTTTAGATTACTTTTTTTGGTAGTTCTTGACAGTATTTAGGTCACCAATGGAAAGAGAATTACAGAAAATCGTAATGCAGATGAGATTGACATGCATAAATAAACCCGTCTTGTTAATGATCTAAGATGATGGGAGGAGAGAATAAATATAGATCATGCTAGATTAATTGGTTGGATAAAATTGGAAAGTTTGCAGCTAATGTATGACTTAACTCGGAATTCATAATCAAATCATCTAATTAGAATCAATCCAGACTGATTTTCATTAGGGGTACAATTCGGACGAGTTCGAGCTGATTGAGAGGTTGTCCAAACCTAACCCAAGTTGTGTTGAAATCTGTCCAAGCCCGCCCAGGCCCGAATTGTAACCCAAGATTGCCTGACCAAGCCCAGCCCGAGTTAAACCCGAATTGTCCAAGTTAACTGAATTGTAAATGACTTTTAGTTTTTTTTTGCAACTATATTATTAAATTATTAAAAATTTGACTCTGTTTACATTTTTTTTTTAATATAGAAAATCATTAATATCATCAAAACAAATAATTTATATAATGTAAGAGAGATGCCGTTATAGTAGTTTTATAATTTATGAGTGAAATTTTTTTTAAAAAAAGGTAACATTTTATGTCATTCGTATATATAATACATATTCAATATAATTTAATAATTTAAATTACTTTAATATCATGTAATGGCTAATAATTTATATGTATATTTAATTTTTTTATATATCTGTATATGTATAATTCAGGTTTTCGGTTGCTCAGGTTGTTTGACTTTTTTGTCCAAGCCCGCCCAAATTTAATTCGGGTTTCTAAATTTTTGCCTAAGACCTTACTAAATTTAAAAATATCTTATCCAAACCTTAAAGAAATTCAAACTGGGTTCAAATTGCTCGGGTTGAGCCCGCTCAAATTGTAACCCTATTTTCCACAACCCTAGGAGTTTGAGTTCACATTTACAGGGCCAAAATTCATAGTTGGGTCATTGAGTGGTGCATCTGCTACATATACCTTTTGCACTGTTGTAAATTTATTTTTCTCAGCTTTGTTTTTGTAATCTTTGGGCACATTTGCACTCGTTAAATGTTTGAACCTATTGGCAGCATGTATATCAAAAGTGAACTATTGCTTCAGGAACACTAAATAATTTCTCTATATTAAAGTTTCACAAAGAAAGCAAAATATCACACGGGACTACTACAAATTGTTTTAGTAGGTAAAGAATCTCAAGTCTACAAGAAAAAACTCGAATCCAAAAAAAGAGATTCTCAACAACAACAACAACAACAAAAATTTGATATTATGTATGAAATCTTTGCCCTAAGCCTTACATGCCTATTCATAATAAGAGAAATTTTAGTCAAAAAATAAAATAACTAATTAGCCTAAATGTTTAAACATGGAAATAATAGAAGAAACATAAAATTATTAAAAATAAAAATATTGAGTGAAGCATAAATTTAAATAATAAAAAGTATTGGAAACTTGTCAAAATAAGCGACTTTAAAGACTAACATTCCTAAACAGAGTTATTGCTAAAATAATGAAATTCCAAGCTCATTCATCAAAATTACATTTTTTGCCCCCCAATCATCAAAATGGCCTTTTCTTAGGCTTCTGTTGATCCAACTACTCAATGAACTTTTGCCACGTGTTCATCATCAAAAAATAAAATGAATAACAACTATCTTATTTCATTTGACATTCCTAAAATATAAATTGGAGATAATTGAGAATCAAAATTTAACCCTCAGTGACCTAAAACTTGCAGTTATACTTTTTATTAAATAGAAACAAAAATCGAAGCATAGAAAATATACAAGTTAAATTTCCAAAATTTATAGGCTTGTCCTCAGTATCCTCGGCAGTCAGATGGAACTACATTTTCTTGGCCTTAGAAGAGCTGTGTTTGGTCTGCTTGTATGACATTTCAATGAAAATTTGTCCTATCCTATATATCCATTATTTTGAACAATCAAGAAAACAATAAAAGCAGCCCCAGCTAGGACCGTTCACAGAACAGAAATTATAATTTGTTTTTGAAACATTTATAAAAAAAGGTACTCATTCAAGTCCCATGGACAAAATTATATGGACTCATTCAATTTTCATGTATGGATGGGGATGGGGATTGGGGGTGTTCTTAGGGATCATGAAAATTTTGTCATGAAAATGATCATGAAAAATTTATGATCCTTGGATTACCTTGATTAGTGTGTGGTGCTTTATTCTAAGTGCAATCCAAGGGTCACAAAGCTTTCATAATTATTTTCATAAAAAAAATTTCATGATACCTAACATTGTTGTCCTTAATAATACCCAGTTAATGGTGAGTCAAAGTTAACCAGTAGCAGTAGGTAACAGGAGGGTACAATTAACTACACATTTATTAGTGAATCCTTAATTGTCAAGGACAGGTTCTTTTTTCACATACAGCAAACCCCCTGCTTTCTTTGCTTAAATTTTTAATTAATTTTGTTGATATGGTCCTTCCACTTCCTTATTTTAAAAATAAAGGCCTCTTTAATTTCCTAGAGCAAAAACAGCCATTCCCATTAATAATGTTAATAACACCATGTAACGTAGTGTATATATATATAAATCAGTTCATTTTGTACACCCCTCTATTCTTCGGCATAACCTACATTTTGTTCAGTTGAAGAAGATGAAGTCCTTTACACTAGTTTTTGTTCTTCTCATGGTTCTTCTTATCTCACTATATCCAGGTACAAAAATAAAAAATAAAAAATAAAAAAATCTTTTTAGGATTCCTCGGTTGGATCTATATGAAAATTCAATTTTTCCATTGTAGTTGGCTGATAGTTTTCTAACAAATTCCTTGTTAATGATAGTGTCTAATTTTCATTATTTCAACATCTTCTTGATCATTTTTTTTTTTTAAATTCTTTTTTGCTAATATTGTACAATGAATAAATGCATGTGCATGGATGGATGACACAGGTGAAGGCTACAATTTGAAAGTGATATGCAAGAATGAGAAGCATTCTCGGGCACCATTCCCGTGCATTCAGCGGCATTGTGATCGGTATTGTGGAAAGGTGCAGGACAAGGGATGGGGAAAATGCAAAGACGATGACCAGTATGTTTGCCAGTGTTTCCACATTTGCAACAAAGATATTTCTAGTCCACTGCTTAGAGTTCAGAAGGAGGGTTAGCGCAATGTCATTGTGTTGCCTTCTTCAGCTTCCATAAATAGTATGTGCTAGAATGGGTCAGAACTAGAAGATTGTAACTACACTCCGTTCCTTTGTTAATTTTGTTTTTATTTTTTATTTTTTTATAGATACATAGGGTTATTAGATTTTTATTCCATGTACAACTCTGCAATCTCTACTACATCTCCAAAGACAATAGTGACAGTATGAATTTGAATACAACTTCAAAATATATGAATCTTTTGTTGGAACAATCTTTTGTATAAAATATATAACTTGAAACCAAATTAAATAAATAAAAATAAATTACTTACAGAATTTATTTATCGAACCGAATAAGTACAAAAAAGATTAAGTCGAGTGTGTGACATTCTGTCCTTAAGACAGATTCGCTCCACTTCGGTATTTACGTATAAATGACATCTATTTCCCAAGATACAATGATCTACACAGATTGTAGTAGCACTTTAAACAATCCGTACAGCGAACAAAAACCTATGATTTATATTCTCAGATTTTTTCCTAAAAAAAAACCAATATGAAGACTAATGCAAAGAGAGAGCAAAAAGGGGAAGAGAATATGATTTTCTGGAGTTAGAAATCTGCTGGAATGGTCCAGTATTTATAGGTAAGTTGGTGACCATCGGACAAATCTAAATAGATATGAATTTGAAATGAACAAGTATGATTCAAACTGAATAGGCATGGTTTGAAATTGCACCTGTTTGGTGCACTGTTTGAATCTATCTGCTGGACTGCTGGGAATTGGACCGAACTGTTTGAACTTGGATCAGAGGGGCACTGTTTTGGACAAAAAATTAAATTCAAATTTGGCACAAAATTTGAATTAATTTCGTTCAGAAAAAATAATTTTCCAGCAAGAATTTATTGGAAAAAATTCAAATAAATTTTGTTTAAAAAATTAATATTAGAATCAACCCGACCTACAACCCACACCCGTGCCTGGCCCGGCTCACCGGTTGGACGGACGGCACATGCATGTGTGGTGGTTTGAGCCAAGGCTCACTTTGTCTATAACTCTTAGGGCTGATCGCGGGTCGGTTTTGGCCGGGTGCG
The DNA here is from genome assembly GCA_036172215.1 of Camellia granthamiana. Lineage (NCBI taxonomy): Eukaryota > Viridiplantae > Streptophyta > Magnoliopsida > Ericales > Theaceae > Camellia > Camellia granthamiana. The sequence goes on from CM069906.1 coordinate 88,552,319, forward strand.
GGTCAAAACCGACCCGACCCGCACACATGCGGGTTGAAGAAAACAGACCCGCAACCGCCCGCGATGCGGTTCGCGGTTTGTGTGGGTGGGTCAGTTGGTTGTGCGGGCGGGTGCGGTTCGGTTTGCGGTTTGGGTTTTTTTTTAAATTGGGCTTACTTATGATATTAATTTAAACAAATTTGACATGTTGTGGGAGTCATACAGGTTTTCACCCTTTATCATCTGAACAATTTTCTGGGTGAACCCTTGCATTGCTGCCTTCAAATCAAGAAATAACAAATAAATAAATAAATTACAACATTCTAACTTCCACCCCCCAACAAAACCCAGATAGAGAAAGAGAAAACAAAAACCAAACATAAGATAGTAGTTCTGTAAGAAGTACAAAAAAAAAGCCCATAATCAAGAATTCACCATGTAATTGAAATGGAACATGAAAAGGCACATTGATGATGATTGATCTACTAAAATATATTTTTTTAAATAAAGTAATTACCCAAAATTTCACTATCCACAAATGTAAGGTCCAATACGGAGATGAACATAGAGCCCAAATTTCTGAACTGTCTTTATGAACCGTACAAGATCATATCTTCCCTCAAAATTGTACTGAAACAAAAATCATTTTCAGTGAAAATAATTGAACTGAAAACAGAGTAATTAAAGTAAAACGGAGTGAGAAAAATGGAGATCTAAAAACCACCCACATTGCCAGGGGAAGGTTCATGAACATTCCAAAACACATGTGTATCTATCGCATCTAATCCTCCATTTTTAGCCTTCTGTACAAGATCTTCCCACATCTGCAACAATACCCGTTTCGCCACATCATCATCAATATATATTATATATAATCTATGTATATCTGCAATATTAACAAAAATGAGCCAAAAAAAATTAAAAAGTTTACTTCAGGGGTGCTGCTGCCAATCGCCGGTTGCTTTGCTGCTGCCGATCGCCGGCGTCTCGCCTCGCCGCCGCTGCTGCTGCTGTGCTAGGGTTAGCGGCTGGCTGCTGCTAGCTAAGGAAGGAAGGTAATGGAAGGAAGGTAATGAAAAGGGGGAGAGGAGAGAAAGAGACGGGCTGCGGCTGGGCAAAAAATAAGAGCCTGCCCTAATATATTAAATATATATATATATTAATACGCGGGTCGCGGGTTGCGGTTTGGGTAGGGTCAGAACCGCAACCCGACCCGAACCCGATTTTTGGCAGAATTTTTGACCCGCACCCGCCCACCTACCTACATCGAAACCGCCCAAAAGGGTGCGGGTAGGGTAGGGTCGGGCGGTTTGTGCGGGTGGGTGGGTTCTATGCCCAGCCCTAATAACTCTTTTCTTTTACAAACTTAGAGTGCCGTTTGGGGCCCAACCCAAGTGTTGCCACTTAGAACTTATATACACACGTAAGCTCTCTTAAATTTTCAATGCAGGACAATTCATTTCAAGAAAACTCACGTTTACTTCTTTAATTGTTCATTCCACGAACCAAAAAACGACAACTTTTCACTCACTCATAAATGGTTTTGACGAATCGTTTTCATCGTGTGACTTGCCATACGACAAGGAACACGTCACCTCTTTGGACCCACCCCAAAAGACATGTGAGCCCCACTTAAATTTGAGTTCAAAGTTGATCCAAAATAAGCCTATAAAAAAATAATAAATTCCAACATCTTTCACATCATCATAGAAGACAATGAACACTTATCTCATCAATTTCAATAATGGAATATATTTCAATAACAAACAGAGTATTTATATCTCACATAAAAGGTATAACAAATTTTGAATGAATTTTTTCTTTTCTTTTTCTCATACACAAAGACTCTTAATAAACAAATGATACAACAACAATTTACTATTTCTGCATATAATCGATTAATAAAGTATCGCTTCTTATTTATTTTATACTTTTCATAACATTTTTTCAGTGATATGCTCAGCTCACATTTTTTTTATGAATCACAAAAGTTACTAAAACATTAGTCGCCAAAGCGTCTTTTTTAGTCACCGAAAGTCAATGGCAACTATAAATTTTAGTCACCTGGTTAGTCAGGGATAAATTGTTGGCGGTAGTATTTGGCGACTAAAATTATATTAGTCGCTATTTTCAGTACTTTTGGCTACTAAAACTGACTTAGTGGCTAATTGACACATTTTGGAGACTAAAATTGTAGTTATCGGAATTTTCCAAATAAAAATGAATTTAGCTTTCTGAGACTAAAAGTTTTAGTCCCTAACCAAATTTTTTTTAGTAGCTAAAGTCTGTATCTTTGGCGACTAAATTTTTTTTAGTCGATATTTTTAGTCACCGAAGGTGTATAACTATAAACACATTTCAATATAAAAATATCTTAATATCTCAAACAAAATATAGATAGGAGTTCATAAATAAATAAATTTGTATTTAATAGAACAATCTCACTGTGGTAGTTAAGAACAAGCATAAAGGTCGCACATGAACATATGGTAATATCCTAGGCTAAGTCACTATTGATGGAAAACATCTTGCTGAGAGTTTCATTGGGCATCCCAACTTACATTTGGATAAAAGCTATCATCTCTAAATAAGGGGTCACTAACAAATAAATGAACAACCTGAGATTGTTATTCTACGGTTACATCCATACTCCATATAAATGGCTCTTAAAAGATTTAAGAGGTAAGGGGACACTTAACCATCTCTGGTACAAAAACTCTATTGTTTCTTTCACTTGATATCCATTAAGTTGTTCTAACCTTGGCAGCGGAATGCCTATCCCACACAGGTCGATGGGACACTAAAGTTTTGCAGATTAACAAAAGGGGTGTTAGTGTAATTTACCCTAACACTCAGTTTGGATAAGAGGGGAGGCTCCATCTACACACACCAAATCCCCTCTATACACACACTTAATGATATTTAATTTTATTACAATTTTATCTCTAAGTAAAATTACTATTTTGGACATCATTGTTGATTCAAAACATCTCAATGCACACATCCATCTCCAGTTCACATCTGTTGCATCGTGTACACATCCATCCAATTCAAAACGTCTCCAAGTTTGTAGCTTCATTGAGCTAGAAGTGAAAGCAAAGTATTCACTCATTCCTATCTTCTTCCAAGTTCGTAACTTCTTCCATTAAGCTCCAAGTTCGTAGCTTCTCAATGCACTCATTCATCAACCTTCCTCATTCGTAGGGACAACATCATTGTTATGGAGGATTTGCCTTCTGAAAATCAGCAAATAAGTGTTTATGAGAAACATAGCGAAAGAAATGTGAGTTTCTTTTTTTTTTTTTCTTTTTTCCGGCGTCGTTTGGATAACTAGAGTCGAATTGTATTGTTTGGTTCAGAAATCTACTACCAAAATAAGTATTTATTTTTGGAAGTTGTTGTCTGAACAAAGTAATTAATTTCGGAAGTTGTTGTCCGAACAAAGTATTTAAATTCGGAAGTTGTTGTCCGAACAAAGTTAACTTTTACAACATTCAACTTCCGAAATTTGAAAATAAATTCGGACAACTACTTCCGAATGAAGTAAAAAAAAAAAATTCTCATTTTATATTCCAAATTTGCAAACTGCATACCAAATTTGCAGTTTTGAATTGCAAATTAATCTTTATAATGCCATTAAAAATTTGTAATGTTATACAAAACATGTAGGAATATGTGTCAACTCAAGGAAGTCAGGTTTGCGCAAATTTTGTGTTGGATTATACTACTCAATTCACAACTGAACAGGTTCACTCTACGAAATTATAATGATTATGTTTCGAATTGCTCACCAAATGTAAATGTTTTATAATATTTATTTGACTTTGTAGGTATTCAAAAGTAAGGATGAATTGCTCAATTGGGTACGTGAAGTTGGAAAGAGAAATGGTTTGGTCATTGTAATCAAAACATCAAACTATGGTGGAGGGAAAAAAAGACCCAGGATGTATCTTGCTTGTGAGAGGAGTGGCCAATATAGAGCGACAAAAAAGTTAAAACATGATGGCAACAATACATCAAGAATAACCGGTACGAAGAAGTGTGGTTGTCCTTTTGATATGAGGGCTTACAGGTTTACCACACATGATAAATGGATATTGACCATAGCATGCGGATCGCATAATCATCCACCTGCGGAGCACCTTGAGGGACATTCATATGCGGGGAGGCTATCAAAGGATGAGAAAGCATTGTTAATGGATATGTCAAAGAGCACGGTTCGGCCAAAAGAAATCCTAATAACCTTGAAACAGCGAGATGCCCTCAATGTAAGCACACTTAAAACCATTTACAATGTACACCATCGAAACGGGGTGGTACAGAGAGCTGGAAGATCACAGATGCAACACTTATTTGGTGAATTGGCCAAGTATAATTACATTGAGCACCATCGGTCTGAAGAGTCCACAATGACTGTGACAGACTTGTTTTGGGCACGTCCTACCAGTTTAGACTTATTTCGGTCTTTCCCACGTATATTAATTATGGATTGCACATATAAAACCAGCAGATATCGTCTTCCTCTTCTTGAAATTGTGGGAGTGACATCAATTGAAATGACATTCTCTGTAGCTTTCGCATACTTACAGTATGAGAGGGTCGATAGCTATGCGTGGGTGTTAGCTACATTGCGTGATGTCATGGATGGTTTTGTTGTGCCAATAATTATTGTTACTGACAGAGAGCTAGCCTTGATGAATGCCACACAGAAGATATTCCCAAGTGACAGACATTTATTATGTCGTTGGCATATCAGTAAGAATGTATTGACCAAATGCAAGAAAATGTTTGAGACACAGCAGAAATGGGAGAAGTTCAACCATGAGTGGAACTCTTTAGTGTATTCATCTTCTGAAATTCAATACGATGAGCGTCTTAAATCATTACTTAAGGAATTCAGTAGTTATCTTGATGCAGTCAAGTACGTCATGGATACTTGGTTGGTTCGTTACAAGGACAAATTTGTGGCGGCATGGACAGACACGTGTGTGCATTGTAGCAATGTTACAATGAACCGGTAAGATTACTTTTCTTCAATATGTTATTAATAAGTGCCATGTACTTGATTTTAATTTGACTTACATTGAATTGAACAAGGCTAAGAGTGCACATGCAAAACTTAAAAGACAATTGGGTTCATGTCAAGTCTCATTTCAGGCATCATTTGAGAAAATATACAGTCTGCTTGAGTTGTAACACACTGATATCAAGGCTTCATTTGAGAAAAGTCTAACTGTTGTGCAATATCAATTTAAACCTTCTCAGTTTAGGGAGCTACGGGGTAATGTGTCTATTTTTGCATTGGAGTATTTGCTTGTAGAGAGTAAGAGAGCCAATTCCATTGGTATTGATGTTGAAGCTTGTGGATGCGTCTTTCGCCACACTCATGGTTTACCTTATGCCCATGAGATTGCTGACTACATCAGACAAGATCGTCATATACCACTTGCTACCATACACTCACAGTGGAGGCAACTTCATATCTCCGTATGCAACAAAGAAGACGAGACGGAGGTGACTTGTCATGCAGAAGTAGAGTTGTTTGTGAACAAGTTTAATGAAAGTGATAAAACTATGCGGTTGGAGCTTTTGAAGAAGTTGAAAGAGATTGTATATTCGGGAAGCACTTTTCTTGTTGAGCCGGAGGTGAAGCCCAAAACACGTCCTCGGGATCATAAGAAGATCAATGTTTCTACCCATCGTGACCCGTGTGCATTTGAGTTGTTGTAATCTGGACATGATTCCTTCTCACCTAGGGACACTCAAATCACTACATTAGCTTCTACTCTGCAAACCAAGAAGAAGCGACCTGTTAAGGGAAAGGAGAAGGTGAATCCGAAAGAGAAGGTATACATTACTAGAACAGTGAAACCTGGTGCATATGTTGATGCTTTCCCTTCTGGGTTGAAACCATACATTAAGTTTGTCAAGGATGTAGCTGTAGATGGGAATTGTGGTTTCAGGGCTATAGCTGCTTCAATTGGTCATACAGAAGATGATTGGGCTCAGATGGGAATTGTGGTTTCAGGGCTATAGCTGCTTCAATTGGTATAACTAGGTCCAGCAGAACTAGGTCCAGCTTCGTTAATGTGCTAACCTTCAAGGACATGCATCATACTCTCGATAGCCTGGTAAAGTCGATAAGGATGTCGAATCCCCTCCTCATAACCAGCGTCAATAATAGGATGTGAAATCTGCAGTGCATGTGCAACACGCTGCATTTGAAAAGAATATCACATTTTATGGAACATATCGGAAAATAAAAAGTAAGTTACAAATGCATAAAAGAGGATAATATATTACATCGACATGTTGGCTAAAATCCTGATGGTCATGGACACGCGGTTCATCAGTGTGCTCAACATATAGGTGCGTGATATTCTTATACCAATCCATGTAACCCGGTACACATTCCCACGGCTGACAAATTGGTGTGCTCCTCCGTTGCTCAGATAACACGTGGTTATCCCAAGCCTCTCAGATCCTATCCAAGTATCTATACATGACTGTATATCGTGCAGATATGTTGCCTCGAGCACCACGACTGGGAGCTAGTGGTGCATCTGGGATGGTTTTAACCCTGCCAAACTGCCTCAGAACTCTATCTGGATGATAGGGTTCGACAACGTCTAAGCACTTTAAGCATCCATGGTAGAACGTAACCGGGTTACATGGATGCCGGTCTCTGCAGCTGTGGTATGGATCCCAAATAACCTGTAAACGTAAAGTGTTTTTGAATTAAAGTATATAAAGGGTAAGATAAATGGAAAGTGTTAAAATTATCTCAGGATGAGTAAACTTACATCAGTAGCTACCAAACTGTCAAGCTCGGCTCGAAAAGATTTCAAATGATCAATGAAGGAACCCGCCTCTCTCCTAGATGCCCAATGGTACACATGTGGCATGTCTTCATTGTAGCCCATGTTCTGGTGAGGTCGGAATACTCGGAAGTGCTCATAAATCCACACCTCGAAAAGAGTCATATAACTACCCATCTGCTTAACCCCGGACTGGCTAGCATACCCCAACTGTCTGTATAAAAATGCTAATGCAGCAGCACCCCAGGCGTAACTATGAATGGATCCCAAATCCATCAATAAGCTAAGGTAAACAACAGGAACCCTGCCGCCACTCTCGTCACTGAAGAGTGTACATCCCAACAGAAATAACAAATAAGCTCTAGCAGCGCACTGTATAGCCTTCTCGGGGTCTGAATCTGTGACACCAGCAAACTGACTTCGCAACCACTCAAGCCTGACTGAACTGCCACCAGCAGTAGAAACCTTTTCATATGCTACACGTTCAGTAATCCCCAAGCCAAAAACGAGTAGTGTAACTCCATGATGATCTGTCACATCTGGTACGCTGACTGATTTGCCTACAATGGGAAGGCCAGGAATAGTGCCAACATCATCCAGGGTCAAGGTCATCTCACCAACTGTCATGTGAAATGTGTTTGTCTCAGGTTGCCATCTCTCAACAAAACTGGAGATTAGAAGCTTGTTGACGAACCGATAAGTGCAACGAGCTAACTGTGACAGCCCAGACTGCTCAATAATGGCTTTGAATCTGGTGTTGTTGTCTACTGACCACCATGGCCATGCAAGGATCTTCGAAGAGTGATTATGACACTTTAGGGGCCCTCGTTCCTATAACACAAATGATATCTCATTAGAAACTACCATGCAACACAACAACAACAAAAAAAAAAAACTCATATACAAATGAATTTCATTTCTACTGAGGAATGTTTACCTCCTTGTACCAAATAGCTGTAGCGACATGACTATTGAAACTCCGCAGTATTGATGGATCAGTCGCTCCACCTGGAAAAGCATGAGTAAGGAACTCCTGGACAGTAGGAGAATCGGGTAAAGAGGCGTCCTCCACAGCAATGTCAAGCATGTCATCACCTTGAACTCGTCTTTGGCTTCAGCTTCAACTTTGACTGGCACTGGGGATATCATATTCTACCGAAACTGGATCACGACCTCGACCACGACCTCGACCTCGTCCTCGCCCACGCCCTTGTCCCCGTTCATGGTCAACATCCAATTCACGACGTCGTCTATTTGAAGTAGCAGGTGGGACACGTTGTTGATATTCAAAATCCATATTATCTGTAAAAATTAATATGTTTGATGACCATCATCTTGATCAAACATAATACTATAATAATCTCATAATATATATAATTATAAACACATTAAGTATCACATTGTTAAAAATAAAATTAAAAAAAAAAAAAAAATCGATCCTAGTGCATTACTAATGGTCTTATTCCCTAATTCTATCCCCAAACAAAGCTATACAGTTTTTCAATTCCATGTTGAGAGGGTAATTTATGTGAAAATTGGGCCGAGCTGGGTAATGAGTCGTTGTGGGCCACAATGCGAAGGGCTGAGTAAAAAGGCCTTAAAAGTTAGTCCGGTCTCGGAAAACTTGAAGTTAGTCCGGTCCTAGAAAGCCTTCATGTTATCTCGGTCCAGAAGAGCACTGCTGATAGTTCGGTCGGCAAGGTCACCACACTCCGAGTTAGGCCGGTCACAGAATGTCGCTAGCTCGGTCAGACCTAGCTAATTGTTAGCATGGTCCGGGCAAAACTATGGTTGGCACGATTGGAGCACGGAGAGCTGAGGTAAGAGCAGTGAAAGGATGTACCGAACTAACTATAGTTCGGTCTACTTTATGGCTCGGCATAGTCATGCTTACTTCGGTCCTATTAGAACCTAACCAAGGTAAAACCATCTCACTTGGTTTAAGCAGTGAGGGGGGTGTTGAAGGATAAGCATTATCTTTCAGGAGTATGAATCCTAGTAGGACTCTCCATGGAGGAGTAAGAGTCCTACTAGGATTGTGCCATACGGAACCTACAAAAGCTCACAAACATCACCTATGGAGAGGTAACGCAACTTTGATTCCCGAATATACAGAGCTTTTGACTATTTGTCTAGTTTGCTAACTTAGGCATCGGAGAGGTTTCCGGCACACACCCGCCGACTAGCTCACGTTTGTATTTTCAGGTAGTCGAGTGACGTCGTACGGAGGAGCGCAGACTTGATCAACAGGATTATATGAGAAGGTTTATTTCTTTCCTGTACAATTGGCGCCGTCTGTGGGAATTTAGACAAGAACAAAACCTCTTGATCAAGCTTTTCCTCTTTAGAATCAATGGCGCACAACGAAGATTTGCCACAATCCGCCATTGACGGACAAACACCAGAGGGGGGTGCAAGGCGCGAAGGTCTACCTTCTATCCCTCCTATGACGGAATTAGAGCCACAGCGACAGAATCCCATGAGGGATGCGAGGGGGAGAAGGCGGACTAACAGCCCCCATCACTCTCGTTCACAAAGTCCTGAGAGACAAAGGCGAAAGATTGATCCTCAAACTCTGGAGGACCGTGTGAAGGAGCAGGACGAACTGATACGACGGATGGCAGCAGACATGGAGTCCATAAAGCGCCAGATAAAGGGAAAAGGAGTGGCGACAAGAGAGGGGCGCAAAGGCAAGACGCCCCCTCGCCACTCAGAAGATCGTAGTAGACGTACCACACCATCTCAAGCAGAGAATAGAAGCCTTAGGACAGGCGATACACAATCTAGCACTTCCAGAACTCGTCACCCCAGGTCTAAGAGGACGAGATCTGAGAGGTCATATATGGAAGGAAGCACCTATCGGCCCTCGTGCACGCACCAGACATCATCCAAGCAGACAGAGTTGCCAAGATCATCCGACTTGCGGACTGTGCTAGAGGAAAGGGCACGATGGAAGAAGGATAATAGGGCGCGCGACCCTCGCAGGGTATCTGCCCTTCAACGGTTGGCTCCTCGGACGCATGGAAGCGTCGAGGTTGGAATGCCATTACCACGGCCTGCCTACGAACCTGCGGACAAAGTATTAGCGAGGGTGCAGACCTCGCCGTTCGTTCCGGCAATTGAAAACGCACCCCTACCTTCAGGCTTCCTTCAGCCCAAATTCACCATGTACGAGGGGAAGACAGACCCCTACATGCACCTAAGCCACTTCCGCCAGGTTATGGCGGTATATCGACGCAACGAGGCTTTGATGTGCATCCTCTTCCCATCAAGCCTTGGCGACCTAGGCCTGACTTGGTTCGAAAAGCTTCCAGAAGGCAGCATAGCCTCCTGGGCGTAACTAGCAGAAGCGTTCGTAACAAGGTTCAGGACGAACACCAAAACGCCAGTGGAGATCGACCAGTTTCTCTCCATTGACATGGGCGACAAGGAGACACTTAGATCCTACAAATAGTCGCTACTGGGAGACCTTCAACCAGATTGGGGATTATCCCACCAATCTAGCCATTGTACAGTACAAAAGAGGCCTTCCAGTCGGGAACAGACTAAGGGACTCAAGCACCATGACACCGCCCCTCACCATGGAAGCCTTGATGGAAAGAGTGCATCAGCACATCAGGGTGGAGGAGGATAGCGCACGTGCCAAAACAAAATCTGGCACAACCGCAGTATCAGAGGAAAAGGCCTCAGCAAAGGTCAACGCGGTAGACCGTCCGAACAGAAACGGACGAGGCAGGCGAGACAACGGAGAGGACCAGGATAAAAGATGGTTAAGAGTCCGCACTGCCATAACCACGGTATTTAAGAAACCGATCTATCGGATTCTATGTGAGATTCGCGATGAACCTTTCGTCAGATGGCCTGCTAAGCTAGGAGAGGCTCAGAAGGACTACGACGAAAGGTCACGATGCACCTTCCATAAAGAAAAGGGGCACCGCACTGAGAATTGCACACCATTGAGACAGCACCTGGAGGAGTTGGTGGCAGCAGGACACCTGGATAAATACATTGAAGGAGGAACGCAACCAGCCCCCCAGGACCACAATAACCCCAACGGGATACCAATCGACGCCCCACGTCAAGGCGCAATAAATGTGATACATGGAGTCTTTGAACCTGAGCGTGTATGCGAGCTCAGAGGGTCAATCAAGAAGGCTGAGCACTTAAGAGATGTACTAAGTGCACAACCTACCATAAAAAAGGGAAAGACAGAGGCCACGAACGTCATGTCCTTTTCAGATAGAGACTTGGCGAGGATATATTGCCCTCACAATGATGCCCTGGTTGTCACTCTCCGAGTCAAGGATTTTGACGTCAAGCGGATTTTGATTGACCAGGGTAGTTCATGTGAAATAATGTACTACGAAACATTTAAACAATTGAAGTTACAAGATAAAGACTTGGCACCTGCCGTATCTCCCCTGATTGGATTCAACTCAATGCCAGAGTGGCCAGTCGGCAAAATAATTCTTCCAGTTAGAGCAGGAAGCGTAACGAAACAAGTGGAGTTCTGGGTATTGAAAGTCCCTTCCACTTACAACATCATCTTGGGCAGAACATGGCTGCATGCCATGCGATCGGTGGCGTCATCCTACCACCAAGTAATGCGGTTTCCCAGCGAAACCGGGGTAATTGAAGAGGTCTATGGAGACCAGATTATGTCCAAACAATGCTTTGTCACGGTGAATGGCAGCCGCGCTGCCAAAGGATATGTTCATTCGGTGGAAGAACCTGAGAGCAATGGACTATTCGCAGATGTAGGCAAAGCAGCTAATCAAAAAGCGGTGGAAGACTTGGTAGAGGTAAGAATAGATGAAAAGAACCCGGATAAGTTCTTTTTGATCGGTTCGTCATTGTCCAGCACTGAGAGATTAGAGGTCTTGGAATTTTTGACCTCTAACATCGAAGTGTTCGCCTGGACACCATACGACATGCCAGGCATTGATCCTAAGTTCATCTGTCACCAACTCAACGTCCACTCATCCGCCAGACCAATCATTCAGCGCACACGCAGATCGGCACTCCACCACGCCGAGATAGTGGCGGAAGAAGTGGGAAATCTGCTAGAGGCAGGGGCTATCAGAGAGGTGCACTACCCAGATGGATTTCCAACACAGTCGTGGTGCCAAAGAAGAATGGCAAATGGCGTGTCTGCGTCGACTACAAAACAGTCAACAAGGCATGCCCAAAAGACAGCTTTTCTCTACCACGGATAGATCAACTGGTAGACCTAACGGCAGGACACAACCGACTTAGCTTTCTGGATGCATACAGAGGCTACCATCAAATCGCCATGCATGAACCAGACCAGGAAGTCACGTCCTTTACAACTCCAAGAGGATTGTATTGCTACAAGGTCATGCCCTTTGGCCTAAAGAACGCAGGGACGACATTCCAACGGATGGTCACCAAGATGTTTGAACCATTGTTAGGCAGAACAATGGAGGCTTACATCGACGACATGGTGGTCAAGAGCAAGGATGAAAACGACCATCTCAAGGACCTAGGTGAAATGTTTGAGATCCTGAAGAAGCACAAGTTGCGCCTCAATGCGTCCAAGTGTGCATTCGGAGTAGGATCTGGCAAATTCCTAGGCTTCCTAGTAACCAACTGGGGTATAGAGGCAGACCCCTCTCAGATCAAGGCAATTCAGGATCTCGAGAGGCCAAACTCAGTAAAGGAAATACAGCATCTCACAGGCATAGCAGCTGCGCTCAATCGGTTCATAAGCCGGTCATTGGACAGACTACGACCATTCTTCCATGCTCTAAAAGCCAAGTTTGAGTAGGATGAAGAATGCGACCGCGCTCTGAAAAGCCTGAAAGAATACATGTCTTCTCCGCCACTGCTTGTCACCCCAATACCTGGAGAAGAACTCTTCCTATACCTAGCAGTCTCTCAGCACGCAATTAACGCAGTGTTGGTCCGTGCGGAAGGAATCCAATATCTGCCCATCTTTTATGTCAGCAAGACATTGCTGGGCGCCGAAACAAGGTACTTGCCACTAGAAAAACTGGCCTTGGCCTTGATGATGGCCTCAAAGAAGTTGACGCGCTACTTTCACGCCCATACCATAGTCGTCCTCACAGCTTTGCCATTAAAAGCTTTGTTTGAAAGGGCGAACTTTTCTGGGCGAATCTTGAAGTGGGCAGTAGAGTTGGGACAATATGACATCAAGTTTCAACCCAGGACCGCGATAAAAGCTCAAACTTTGGCAGACTTTGTCGCAGAATTCACCCCAGGAAGTCATCATATCTGCCCAGTTGACCTGACTAAAACAACCGAACTAGGGATGGAAGTTGACGTCGGAATAACGCAACCCCTGGTGCAAGTTACCCAGTCAGGTCCCAAGGCAGATCAGAGTGAAGTAAGGGAGGAAGAAGAAAACCATACTACATCAAGCCAAAACTCACCAACAAATGAAGGCTTGGTACAATCAGATAGCAGGGGGCAGACAGCAAGCATGGACCCTGAAGAAGACACCAGCAACGTTTTTAACCCCAAGGCATCATCTGATCCCTCCACTTGCTGGAAGTTGTTCGTTGGAGAGATGTGGAAGCTCTTTGTGGATGGAGCATCCAACCAGCATGGAGCAGGACTCAGCATAGTCCTCATCTCTCCAGACGGCCTAGTAGTAGAGCAAGTAGTCAACCTTGGCTTCCCAGCATCAAACAATGAAGCAGAGTATAAAGCGCTTCTTGCTGGCCTCAAATCAGCACTCTACATGAAGGCCACTGAGCTAATGGTTTACAGCGACTCACAACTGGTGGTAAACCAAATATCAGGCGACTACGAGGCAAAGGACGACATGATGGCTAAGTACCAAGAGTTAGTCAGAACAGAGATCAAGAAATTTGAAGTAGTGCGGATAGAACAAATCGGCAGGGAGAAAACAGCAGAGTAGATGAATTAGCAGGCTTTGCTTCAATGGCAGATACTTCCATCCCTCATCCATTGCTGATCGACTACCTACCTAGACCAAGCATTGAAGACCCTGAAGCAGAAGAGATATGTTGCGCTGAACCAGGCCCTTCTTGGATGGATTCCATCATACTGTTCCTGAAAGATGGCACCTTACCGGAAGAAAAGAAAGAGGCCAACAGAATAAGAGCGAAGTCACAGTGATTTTGGCTCTCCCCATCATTGGCATTATACAAAAAATCATTCTCAGGACCCTATCTAAAGTGTGTTCACCCCAGCAAAGTAGAAGCATTCTTATTCGAGATACACGAGGATGTATACGGAAGCCATCAAGGAGGAAGATCATTAGCATACAGGGCAATCTCGCAAGGATATTGGTGGCCATACATGCAAGCAGATTCAGAAAAGTATGTCAAAAAGTGTGAAAAGTGTCAAAAGTTTGCACACCAAATACACCAACCTGCCAGAGAACTACTACCATTAACAAGCCCATGGCCCTTTGCAATGTGAGGCTTGGACATAGTAGGGCCACTTCCAACAGCACCAGGCAACAGGAAGTTCTTTCTTGCAGCAACCGACTACTTCACAAAGTGGGTGGAAGCAGAAGCCTTGGCATCAATCAAGGAAAAAGATGTGAAGAAGTTTGTCTAGCAGAATATCATCACTCGATTTGGCATACCAAAGGCACTAATATCAGACAACGGCACGCAGTTCAACGGCAGAATCTTTAGAGGCTTTTGTGAAGAGTACAAGATAGAGTTCTACAATTCTACACCGGCATATCCCCAAGCAAATGGTCAGGCAGAAGCATCAAACAAGGTAGTCTTGGATGGATTGAAGAAAAGATCAGAGAAAGCCAAAGGCAAGTGGGCAGAAGAGCTCTCTCATGTTTTATGGGCTTACCGCACCACACCTCGGCGGCCAATAGGAGAAACTCCAATTTCATTAGCCTATGGTATGGAGACAGTAATCCCACTAGAAGTCGGCTTCCCCACAATTCGAAGCGAGAATTTTAATCCAGACCTAAATGGAGAAGCCATAACATTTGCAGAAGAAAGAAGAGAAAGAGCACTAGTTCACATTGCCTCATACCAACAAGAGTTGTCCAGGAAATACAACAAAACAGTGCATCCAAGGCAATTCAAGATCGGAGATTGGGTACTGCGCAAAGTGATGGGAAACACCTTGGTACCAGGAGATGGCAAGTTAGGACCTAAGTGGGAAGGACCCTACAAAGTGGTTGGATTAGAAGGCAAAGGGGCATACCACCTAGAAGATAAGGACGGCAAAGCAATTCCCAGGCCATGGAATACTGTCAATCTCAAGTTATTTTATTTTTAGCTTTTTTCTTTTAAATATGTGTAATTTTTTTTTTCTTTCTCAATAAAACAAGTAGTTCTCTTTTCAGTATAGACATTTTCTTCTGTAAAAGTTCGTTTTAGTGAGTTAGGTGAGTTAGGTGCATTAAAAAGATAGTTGGCTAGAATAACCAACTGCGAACCTTCCTAAGCCCAAGATAAGGATCCAGGCTGCAGGACGTTTGGTCGAAATAACCAAACACTTTATTCTAAGTTGGCTGGAAAAACCAACTTAAAGGTTGGCTGAATTAAACTAACACCCTTCCTAAGCCCAGGATGAGGATCCAGGCTGCAGGACGTTTGATCGAAATAACCAAACATTTTATTCTAGGTTGGCTAGAAAAACCAATTTAGAAGTTGGCTGGATTAAACCAACTCTTATTACTCTTCAGTCGAAGTAAGGATATCGACTAAAGAATGGTTGGCTGGATTAAACCAACTCCTGGTACTCTTCAGCCAAAGTAAGGGTATCGGCTGAAGAGTGGTTGGCTGGATTAAACTAACTCTCAGTACTCTTCAGCCGAAGTAAGGATATCGGCTACACAATGATTGGCCGAATCAAACCAACTTCCGGTACTCTTCAGCTGAAGTAAGTATATCGGCTAAAGAGTGGTTGGCTAGTAAGCCCAGTTAGTTTGCTCAGCTAAGACCGGAATAAAGTATCTCGGCCGAAAAATATTGTGTTTCGTTCAAATTGCAGTTAGAAAGCAAGCACAAACAGGAAAGTAAACCAAGATAACAGTTGGAGCAAAAAAACTCATTAAAAACTCATTACAAGTGCAAGCATACAAATCAAACTGGAATAAGTGTTGAATACAAAAGAAGATTTTCATTGATCAAGTTTAAGGCAAAGACAAAGGAAGGGCCTCAGCCCGGTTACAAGACCAAAAGAGAAGAAGAAAAATACTGAAAACAAGTAACAACAAAAGAAAGTACAGAATCAGTTGAACAGATCATCAAGATCAGCATCAATGTCAACACGAAGACCGGCTTCAGACGGTAGAGCGGTCTCGGATGGGAGCTCGATGTCTATTGGAAGCACGGTTTCAGTCATCAGGTCTTCAACCGTTGGCTCCAACCCAGCTGACTGATCGTTGGCTTGTTCATTGACGACCGGGGTATTATTGGGCTCGGTGTCCTCATCATCATCTGAACCTTGAAGAAATTGTTGTTGAACGGATGCAACGTACTCCGCCAGTGAGCTCGGTATAAAGTACTGAGGAGGATCGTAGACCTTGGTCTCAGGCTCACAACCGAGCTGCACCACGGCTGCCCTCCAACCGCATTTGAAGAATAAATCTTTTGCTGCCTCACATTGTTGCATGTAGAGGGCTTCCCCCTCCTTGAAGCCTTCAGCATTGGCATTATCCACCTTCTTTTTTAGTTCGGCGATTTCTGCATTTTTCTTTCCTTCGAGCTTCGCTAGCTCGCGAAGGTACTTATCCTTCATCACGGTCAAGGCCTTCTGTTTGTCAGCATTAGCCGAGATAACTAGTCCGGTTAGACGAGCTGCCTCGGCCTCTAGCTCGGCTGTCTTCTGTTTGGATTCTTTTAGCCCGGTGGTTTTTTCTTCAGCTTCGGCCATGGCTTGCCTTGCTGTTTTGCGAAGCTCCAACACATGCTTGTGCGCAATTTGACTCTTCTGTATGGCCTGAAAAAGAATATAAACAAACTAATGACAAAACCGAAGAAAGTTGGAAAAATTAGAGAGACAAAAGGAGCTACTAACCAGGATCATTGATTTTGTTGCGGACCGGATGGCCTTGAGCTCGGTCAAATGCTTGTGATGCTCCATATCGGGGGGCAGACATACGCTCTTAGCCAGGTTGAAGGCTAGCATATGGTCTTTGTCGGCCACCACTGAGTCAGTATCACAAATGGCACGGTTTTGGAAAGTCATTCTTGGAGGCCATTTGGAGGAGCTAGCTCGGTCGACACGGTCCGGTTGTGGACTTGGTGGAGGGCTTGGTGGAAGACTGACTTCGTCTTCATCAGCAAGGCGTTGCTCGGATTAGGTAGTCCGGGCGCGCTTGCTTGGGCGTGATGAAGAAGGTTGTTGAGAAGGAAGGGCCACCACGGTTTCCTGAGTTTGGTTCGGTGGTGGTACCTCGGCTCGGTTTGTCTCGGTTAAAAGGGCCCTTACTCTGTTCCTTTTGGCCATTTCTTGTTCGGCAGTCAAAGGGACTACATTGATCTGGGGCAAGGTGGGGTCTGGTTCAGGGGCGTCTTCCAGCAAGAAGTCTGTCACCCTAGCTTTTCGTCGGCTGCTGTATCTGTACGTCGGTTCAAAATTCAGCAGCTTGGCCCAACTTCTTTCTGGATATCGTAGTGCGGCGCGGAGAGTGTTCAGATTGGGGTAACTATACAGCGATTGAAGATGGGCTGAATTTGCATAAAGAGACAACTGTCAGTTCGGTTGAGTAATAGAAAACCGAAATAAAGAGGAACATGCAATAGAACCGAAGTAATTATACCGGGGGTTCCTTTATTCCAGTTTATACTGCGGCCTGGCATCTGGGCTTGGTGGTCTTCAAAATTGCCAGATACCTAGAAAAAATCATCATCATTCAAGTCTTTGTCCGGTGTGTCTTTTATTATTTTCTCTTGGCGACGGCGTATTCTTAAATAGTAAACCCACCCATCTTCTTTTGAGCCTATGGAATATTGGTGGAAGAGTTCGGCTAAGCCGAGGTTAATACCAGCACGGCAGTTTAGCTCGACTATACCATTTATTATGCGGTTTGAGTTTGTGGAAAGTTAGGTTGGGCATATCCTAGTTTGCCTAAGGAATTCACAAAGTAAGGGCTGTACAGGAAATCTTAGGCCGGTTTCTACAATGGAAAGGAGGGTGAAGGGAACAAAACCAGGGTTTCCCCAAGGTACGATATCTTGTTCAGCTAAAGTGAGATGGACGTCGTCAGGAATGTTATATTCCCTACGGAATTCGGCCAGGCCACCAAGTGTTTCAACTAAAAACCTATATTTACCCATTTTTCTTAAGTTATGAATAAGTTATACTTGTGATAGCTCGGTCGCAGCAAGAGGGCTGAGTAGCTCGGTTGAGCGGTCAAAGGAGTGCCTGGGCAACCTAAAGTCTGCAAAGTAAAAGAAAAAAAAAAAAAAAGGTATTAAGCAGACCGTTGGACCGTGCTAAAATGAAATAAAGACAACATATATCAAGTCTTAGTTCGGCTTTGTGGCAACCTACGGGCTTTTAAGCTCGGTTTGTGAAAAAGGTTTGTTAGCTCGATCTTGGCGAACGGTTCGATATCTCGGTTAAAAAAAAAAAAGGGTTTTGTTAGACCGGTTGAGCTTCTAGGGGTAGCTTGCTTAGTTCGGTCTAAAACTAAGAATGCTGGTTTAGCCCCGAGACATAGCTCGGTCGGAGTTGAGGTTTCCCAATACACTATTGAACAACCCTAGTCCGGTTCATTAGCTTGGTTAAGGAAAGTATTGTACTTTGGCTTATTGAGACTAACGGGGTGGCATGAAGTTCTAGTTCGGTTAGCTAGTCTGGCTGCAGTGACATTAACTACAAACAACTTTCTAGTTCGGTTGCATCATGATTTTGGATCAAACACAGCGTTCTACAAGATATTATATGTATTCAAGTGTTCTATTGTTAAGTTTTTCCAGAAATATACAAGGCAAAGCAAATGGAAAGAAAGTGGTTCATGAAAACACAAGCCTAAAGCTATGGATTAAACAAATGCAAAAACAAAGAAAGCAAGACAGATTTGAATAGCTTACCAGGTAAAGAGAAAGAACTTGAAAATAGAAGCAACGGCAGCGGCAAAACACGAGCTTCAAAAATTACAAGGTTAAAGAGCAATGGAGATTCGAAGAGAGAGAGAAGGGGTTGAATAGTGAGGTGAATAAATTTGGAAGAAAAACGAAAGGGTTTGTTTTGATGAAAAGACATAAAGGCGGGAACTGTTCAAATTTTGCGAAATACGAAGACGGCGTGACACCTACGATTGACCAATCAGAGAGTGCCACGTGTCATGGGAAGAAGAAGTGATTCAGTTGCTATGATTGAAGAGACGTTTTAACCGGACTAGCAGAACCCAGTGTAAATTTAGCTCGGCTGGAAAGGCTAAAAGGGTTTTAGCTCGGTCGTCAGGCTAAAGTTATTAGCTCGGCTGGAAGACAGGTAATCCCTATTATGTTGCACAGATGAAATTAAGGGGCAATTGAGAGGGTAATTTATGTGAAAATTGGGCCGAGCTGGGTAATGAGTCGTTGTGGGCCACAATGCGAAGGGCTGAGTAAAAAGGCCTTAAAAGTTAGTCCGGTCTCGGAAGACTTGAAGTTAGTCCGATCCTAGAAAGCCTTTATGTTATCTCGGTCCAGAAGAGCACTGCTGATAGTTCGGTCGGCAAGGTCACCACACTCCGAGTTAGGCCGGTCACAGAATGCCGCTAGCTCGGTCAGACCTAGCTAATTGTTAGCATGGTCCGGGCAAAACTATGGTTGGCGCGATTGGAGCAGGGAGAGCCGAGGTAAGAGCAGTGAAAGGATGTACCGAACTAACTATAGTTTGGTCTACTTGATGGCTCGGCATGGTCATGCTTACTTCGGTCCTATTAGAACCTAACCAAGGTAAAACCATCTCACTTGGTTTAAGCAGTGAGGGGGGTGTTGAAGGATAAGTATTATCTTTCAGGAGTATGAATCCTAGTAGGACTCTCCATGGAGGAGTAAGAGTCCTACTAGGATTGTGCCACACGGAACCTACAAAAGCTCACAAACATCACCTATGGAGAGGTAACGCAACTTTGATTCCCGAATACACAGAACTTTTGACTATTTGTCTAGTTTGCTGACTTAGGCATCGGAGAGGTTTCCGGCACACACCCGCCGGCTAGCTCACGTTTGTATTTTCAGGTAGTTGACTGACGTCGTACGGAGGAGCGCAGACTTGATCAACAGGATTATACAAGAAGGTTTATTTCTTTCCCGTACACATGTTAGTACCCATTGAAGCTCAAACAAGTTTTGAAAAGGTGATCTCAAATACAATATGTAGTGATTGATTCATATAGGTATAAATTATGTTACAATAATTAAAATTTTAATGCATTTTCTCAAATTATTTATCACTCAATAAGAGATTACCACAAATGTAAAAAGAATATACAAAAGAAGGGAGAAAGAGGGGAAAAAAAAAAAACATTGTTCGGAAGTTTAAAACCGAAAGTATATATACTGTTCGGAAGTTGAAATCTGAAACAAAAAATTAATTTCGGAAGTTGATTGTTGTTTGAATTTAATATATTCGGAAGTTGACTGCCGAAATAATCAAAAAGTTTCGGAAACCTACTGTTGAAATAAATCACCAATTTCGGATTCCTACTTCCGAACAAATTCCTTAATTTCGGAAAACCAGTTCCGAACGGTTTGTTTACACTCCGTAAGCCTTCGTTCGTTTTCAAAATGATAAAAACAAAACTCTACGTTGCAAATTAAATAGAAATGATGATTCAAAAGTAAACTCACCTAATGAGGATTGAAAATGTGTTGGAATGCTTCAATGGGATACAGCTTTGGGGATGAAAGCTGTGTGAAGCTTCTACTATGGGTGTGTGTGTATTTGCACACAGTAAGCTTCAATGGGTGTGTGTATCCTCAAGGTTGAAGATGTAGCTTCAGCTTCAATGGGTGTGTGTATTTGCACTGTTGGGAGAGCTGGGTTTGGGATCGGGGGGGTGTATGTGTGTATGAGGGCAGATGTGGAATGAACCGTGTGTGTAGTGAGTAAATTAATTAGGAATTAATTTTTTTGGTGTGTGTAGTGAGAAGGATGTGCAAAGAGGGTATTTGGTGTGTGTAAATAGATGCTCCCGGATAAGAGGGTGGGAAAATAAACGGTAAGGAGAAATTTACAATGTGCACCATTCAAATTGTGCATATGGTAAAAAAGTTACGATTTTTTTATGATGAATGTTATGATTGTTTATAATGTATGTTATGACACGTTGTAATAAAGTTATAAATAGTAAATTTATGATGTGCATCTTAAAGTTAGAAATGATAATGTTATGACATTTTGTGATGTTTGTTATGACACTTTAAGATTTTGTTATGACATTTTTAAGTGAAAAAAAGTTGTGATTTTTGTAGTGAAAAAGTTATGACATTTTAGATTTAAGTTATGAAATTTTGTGAAAAAGTTATCAAGAGCCTACCATATGTACCTTCTTTAGGGTGCACATTGTAACATCTCCCTAAAGGTAATGATCATGGTTTTTTATTTAGGTGATAAAAGAAAAGAAATATAATTATTTTTCTCATTATCATGTTTGGATAGGTGAAAAAACAAAAATATGTGAGAGAGGAACAGAAGTTAGATTTCTTTTTCTTCCCTTGTATTTTAAGGAATGATATTGATATTATAAATATTTCATAACCAATTAACTTATTTCTCACAAAATCTTACTACTTTTGTTGAGAAATGAAATAAGCTTACTAAGAGAATTCTATTTTTCATCATTTCTCATTCAACTTATAAACCAAACATGAGAAATGAGTTCATTTTCTCATCATTTCTTATTATTTTTCACCAAATCACTTCATCCAAACGAAGTGTAAATATTAGGGGAAATGATAGATTAGTGGGATAAAAAAGTTTATTTACAAAAAAAATATATATAATAAATATTAATAATTAAAAGTATAAACTTTTTCATCTTTTTGTATTATTTTTTTCAATATTATAAGTGTAGAGGGTCAGAAATTGAACCCCAAACTGAGTATGGACTCAAGCACTAAGATCGCCCTGAGAAGGCGACCAGGGATGAGAGAGGAGTGTGGGCCAAAGCCCAAGGAAAGTGGGCCAACAAGTGGGCCGAGGCAGGTCCGACCCACCAAGGCTCCAAATAGACTCAGCGAGAAAAAATGCCCAAGTCAAGTTACAGAGGTAACACCTGCAGCGGCAAAGTTGCCGAGGGGACATATGCAGCAGTAGAGTTGCTGAGGCACTTTGTCTCAGTGCCGCCATTCCTATTAACTTCGGTTCTGCCACCACTGGAAGTTGCCGAGAGGACATATGCAGCGGCAGAGTTGCTGAGGCACTTTGTCTCAGCGCCGTCAATCCAAGTATCTTCGGCCCGCCGCCATTCCAAGTAATGTCGGTGTCACGATCATCTGGAGTGGCCGAGGGAAAGAAAAGACCGAGGCAACTAAGTTGCTGAGGCAATACTTACAGCGCCCAAGTTGCGGAGGCATTCTGTCGGTTCCGCCATCTCTAATATCTTCGGTCATGCCACCTGAACTTGCCGCGGGAACGACTACTGCAGCAACTACTACTGCAGTAACTAAGTTGCAGAGGGAATACCCTGCCAAGGTGATAGCAGCCTTTGAGAGAGGCTTCCCTCTACAAGTAGGAACTAATGCCTGGCGCTGATGGCAGGCCCCAAGGCATTACTGGCCTAGAGCTGATAGCAGGCCCCCCAGTTTATTTAACTTGGCGCTGATAGCAGGTCCCAAGACTTACTGGTTGGAGCTGATAACAAGCCCAGAAATACCAGTTTACTGCGGCAACCCTGCGAAGATGGGAGCAGGGTAGCCCGAGCATAAGGGACTCCCCTTTCCATTACCCAGGTCATGGACCTGCCTTGGTCGCACAGGCAAGACTAAGGAAGCCCCCTTAAGCTTGGTACTAAGGCACATCATGGTTAATAGTAGGCTTAGCTGTAGCCTTCGCCCTAGGAAGCTGGGGAGTTTATGGTTAGATGGTTAAGGGTGGAGGCTTCGCTGAGGTGAGCACGAACATAGTCGATAGCAAACTAATAATGGAGTCCTGAGAATGCATATACTGGCCAAATAGAACTGAGAAGGCAAATGCAACGGCAAGTTTCACCGCTGCAAGTGCAATTGCTGGGGTTCAAGTTGAAAAGGCAAGTGCAGAGACAAACTCCCGCTGCAACTGCACTTGCTGAGGCCCAAAAGGAAGTTGTCGCGCCAAGCACTCCTGACGCAACTACACTTGCTAAGGTTCAAAAAAGTAGTTGCGGAGGCAAACAAATAGTACACAGTACATGTAGAGGGATACGTGGCACCTTCAGCCTAGTGGCTCAAGGCAGAATATTTCATGTGATCCTCTGGAACACATGTCTTCTCTCTATTTAGCCACTTAGTACCAAGAAAAAGCCTATAAATATGACCCATTTCCCATGGTTCAGGGGAGGAATTTTGGAGATTTAGGAGAGATGCTGCCCAATTTGGTACTGCCATACACTTCTTTTTGAGCCACTTGTTTCACCCTCACCCAGCTACAGACTCTCTAACTTCCAGATAGTTACTGCTGTTCATTCTCAAGCCACTTCCACCATCAGTGGACCATTAGCATAGTTTTGACTCTCTAATCACATCTCTAACCTTAAAGCCCCTTACAATACGGTAGGGAAAAGTTTGGAAACCCAAGCATATCCACCTATAATTTCTTGAATGGGTGGGTGGGTATTTGTGTGATGGTGATTAATTTTGAATAATGTTTTAATAGTTAAGTCTTTAATATTATTGTAATGATATTAAGTTGGAGATGTAAAATAAAAAGTGTGTATTTATACACTATCGGATTAGTAATACTATATATAATATCAATATATAAAATTAATATTTTATTTTGATTTTTAATATTATAATTATTTTTTTCTAAAAAACATAAATTTTGCTTAAATCAATTTCTAATCACAACCCTAGATTAGTAGTACTACCAAATTACTAGTTAGGGGATTTGAGAAGTGAAAAATTGAATTTTTTTATTAAATTTATAAAAAAATAAAATAAATTAAAATAATCAATAAGATAAAATATCATATTAAATTTATAATCATTTCATTTTTTCTCTCATAAATATCACATTCAATTATAAAAAAATCTAATTTTAACATACTAAAATAATAAAAAAATTAAAATAACCTAGGCGTTAAATCTCCTCAGTGATACTCCTGACCAAACAAAGATGGGTGTGACGGACTAGAGCCAAACAAACATAGGCATAGGTTAGGTGTGGGAGTGGGGTGGTGATTGAGGCCGGCGGGATCAATTCACCGAATCGTTTTCCACAACACAAATGCATAATCATCGATGATGATGTTCATCCCAAACTCATCATATTCTTCTTCTTGTTGCTCTCTGCAAATCTCATATATTGTTTTTGTTCCTGCTTTTCCCTTCAAAAACCCAACCCAACCTACCTCTACCTCTACCTCTACCTGGCCAAGCTACACCCTTGCCCAGCAGCAGCAGCAGCCATGTCTTCCTCCAACAATTCCAAGAAGAAGAAGAAGAAGAGCAGCAGCAGCACCAGTATCAGCACCCAATTGCAGCAAGAGGAAATCGGGTTCCATGGCAGAGAAGAGGTCGGAGGAGACAGAAGAGATGGTTCGTTTGCTTCTCAGGAATTTCCATGACAAGAAGAACCCCTTACTCTCAACACTTAACAAGTACGCCAAGTTTCTCAGAATGGAACACTGTTTTCTTCTCTTTCAAGAGCTTGGCAAGACTGATAACTGGCTTCACTGCCTTGAGGTTAACTCTTTTCTTCTCTCTTCAATCAAACTTGTGCATTTTTTCATTTTCTGCTCGATTTTGTGATTTTTGCAATGTATTTTTTCTTCTTTTTTTTTTAGTCAACCATTCCTAAAACACTAGCTTAGTTCAAAGCTTCAACCATTACTGCCCTTATTACATTCATATTAACTTGTAAAAGTTACCAGTACCACAACCTATGTGTCTGGTTACCGTATTGATGAATTGGTTGTAATGAGTTTCATAAATCTCAAGTTTGCAATTTGTATTGCTTGCTTTGCCGATGATTTTAAAAGCAGTACTATAAATGGTAGAGAGGGTTTGTTATTTCGGTGAATTGGCTAAATTGGGGAATTAATAAGTTAGACGTAGGAGTTCGTATTGACTTGAACAAACAGTTGCTTCGCTTTCTTATGTATCTCGTATTTTTAGGTCTTCAGGTGGATGCAAAAGCAACGGTGGTATATAGCTGATAATGGTGTTTATTCGAAATTAATCTCAGTTATGGGAAAGAAAGGCCAAACTAGGATGGCCATGTGGCTCTTCTCAGAGATGCGTAATAGTGGGTGCCGACCTGATACTTCAGTTTATAATGCACTCATCACTGCCCCCCTTCACTCTCGAGAGAAATCCAAGGCTTTGGCCAAAGCTCTTGGGTACTTTGACAAGATGAAGGGAATGGAACGGTGTAGACCTAACGTTGTAACGTACAATATTCTACTTAGAGCTTTTGCTCAGGCCCGAAACATTGATCAAGTTAATGCTTTGTTCAAAGATCTTGATGAGAGCATTGTTAGCCCTGATATCTTCACCTTCAATGGTGTGATGGATGCATATGGGAAGAATGGGATGATCAGAGAAATGGAGTTGGTGCTTTCTCGCATGAAGAGTAATCAGTGTAAGCCAGATGCCATCACTTTTAATTTGCTGATTGATGCATATGGGAGGAAGCAAGAATTTGATAAAATGGAACAAGTCTTTAAGAGTTTATTGCGTTCCAAGGAGAAACCAACACTTCCTACCTTTAATTCGATGATCACAAACTATGGGAAAGCACGGCTTAGGGAAAAAGCAGAGTTTATTTTTCAAAAAATGACTGATATGGGATACACCCCAAGCTTCATTACCTATGAGTGCTTGATTATGATGTATGGGTTTTGTGATTGTGTTTCAAGGGCTAGGGAAATATTTGATGGGATGATGGCAGCTGGGAAGGAGATGAAGCTGTCTACTCTTAATGCCATGCTTGATGTTTACTGCATGAATGGATTACCATTGGAAGCAGACAGGTTGTTTGAGAGTGCACGTAATAATACTGGGGTTTCTCCAGATTCCTCTACATATAAACTTCTATACAAGGCTTACACTAAAGCCAACATGAAGGAGCTTTTACAAAAATTGCTGGTGCATATGGACAAAGATGCTATAATCCCTAATAAGAGGTTCTTCCTGGATGCTTTGGGAGCCTTTGGGTCTTTACCAGCTAGCTTAGTGACTTCTGGCAACCAAAGTGATTTGAGTAGGCTAAAAAAAAGTGTCAAGGCATAAGTTCATGTAGTTGACAATTTTGGTTACAGACTCTTCTTGAACCAACTTAACATTGAGAGGATTTTCTAGTAACAGCTGGTGGGTTCAATAGCAGGTCACTGGACTACCGAGTGTTTTTTTCTCAACTTTTCTGGTATGTTTTCTTGCTTTTCCACGACTTCTTTGTCACTGAGGCCATGTTTGGATCTTGGTTTTGGGAAGGAGAACGCAAGGGGAAAATGAAAAAAAAAAAAAAAGATTCGGATTTTGTCACTTTTCTCTTCCCTTTTATTTATTTATTTATTTATTTATTTGACAACAGAAGAAATATAATTAGAAAAGAAGTAAAGTAAAAGAGAAACGGGAAAATAAGGAGTCATCGCACTGCAAATCGCACACTAGTTTTGTATCTCTAGAGATCAAAAGAAGTGGAATTCCTCTAAAGAAGTGGAGACTGAAACCCAAAAAGATAACTTGTAACAGACTTTATCCCATAAAGAATCCACCTCTTCAATCAAATCCTCCTAGATCCTAGCATTATGCTCCAACCAAATAACAGAAAAATTGCATAAAAAATACAATCCAATGAGAATATTGCTTTATCATTGCACCCAAAACCGTAGCAATTGATCAAAAGCATTTGCCAACACACCGCAGCCCAACAAATTTCCACCTTTTGAAAAATCTGATGCCATAAAGATGAAACCAATGAGCAATGCAAAAGTAAGTTATCTAAAGATTCTCATCCCCTTTACACATAATGCACCATTGAAGACAGAGATTGCAATTAGGTGTGCTTTTTTTAAAACGTCATCATCTCATGAGACTATTATGAGCCAATGTCTACATAAAGACCTTAACTTTAAGAGGCACTACCGCATTCCAAATCCTTATATGAAAATGAAAATGGTGACATTCCCTTGACAAATCCCTATGCAAATCCTTATATGAAAATGAAGAGGCACATCCTGTGAATTCTTAGTACAGTTTTGTTTGCTATTCGTTTGGATTTTAAATTTTTTGCTTAATTTAAAGGCCTTACACCTTGAATTTCTTTGGGACCTAAGCGGGAGTTCTCATTTGTAGAATCTTTTCATTGCAGTGATTGTGTAACTCATGGACTTTAACATAAAATTTAAAATATGTTTTATTTCATAAACTTTCACTGTAGACAGTGACAACTTTAATAACCCACAAACTATCCATTACTGAAAATTGTTCTAGATTTGAAATTTTGTTCAGATTATTATAAGCCAGTTGCAACGTACAACAAAGAAATCCTGAAAACATCATAATTATATTGTGAAGTTTGATGAATGAATTTTGGCCTCCGGGCTGACACAATCTAATGCATTTTCAAGGAGCTCTTTTCTTTCTGTAGAAATTATAGAATTTGTTGCCATTCACTTCATATAACTTCTGATAATTTGGTCCTGAGGCGTGAACAACTTTTCCAATATAATTATTTCAGGGTCTTAGGAGATTGTTATTTGACAATCACAGGAAATAAAGAAAAGAGAAACAAAAATATACCAGCATCTGAGCTATCCTTGGTGATAATGGAAACTGAAAGAGAGCATAAATACAAGGTTACTGCAGGATATGAATCCGGGAAATATGGAAGGAGGATACCCTGCAGTTTCCTTACAAAAATGACAGCTCATGAACTAGAAAATTGGCATCTCAAGAAGCTGATAATTTTGATTTTCTGGAGTCTTTACTTCATAGGTTGAGCAGTCCATGCCCTTTGCAAACTTCATGTGTCATTGCAAAACTGGTTCTGCTTTGTTGGCACTGTGAGAATATTATGTAATTATGAAAATCTATGTAATTATGGAATTAGGTTGATTGTGAATATTTGATTAATTGTATAAGGTTATTTCCTATTCTAATTAGGTTTAGGATTCCTATAAATATTTCTGTATATACAAAGATTACAACTAATATCTGTATATACAAATATTACAACTAATATTTATAGGAATCCTAAACCTAATCTAGAATAGGAAATAACCTTATACAATCAATCGAATATTCACAATCAACCTAATTCCATAATTACATAGATTTCCATAATTACATAATATTCTCACACCTCCGCTCAAACGCAAGGTGTTTTAACAGAAAACATTGGAAGTTTGCCAAGAAAAAACTGAAATCGAGTAGTGGTGTGAGTCTTCGTAAAGAAATCAGCTAGTTGCAGTGCTGACGAGACGAAAGGAAAGGAGATGGAGCCAAACTGCAGATGCTGACATACAAAATGACAATCAATCTCAATGTGCTTCGCCTGCTCATGAAAGACAGTGTTATGTGCAATCTGAATAGCACTGCGGTTGTCACAGTAAAGGGTGGTCGGAGAAGACTAAGGGACACCTAAATCAATCAAGAGACAACAAAGCCAAACAATCTCAGCAATAACATGAGTCAAAGCACGATACTCAGCCTCGGCAGTGGAACGCGCAACAACAGTCTGTTTCTTGCTCTTCCAAGAAATCAAAGAATCACCAAGAAACATGCAGAAGCCAGAAGTAGACTTGCGATTAGTGACATCACCAGCCCAATCAGAATTAGTATAAGCTGTCAAGTCCAAAAATGAAGTAGAAGACAATAGTAAATCCTGAAATATAGTACTTTGGAGATGACGAAGAATCCGAACCAAAGCAACCCAATGTGTAGAACAAGGAGCAAAAACGAACTGACTAACCACATGAATAGCATAGGAAAGATCAAGGCGAGTAACCGTCAGATAGAGTAAGTAACTTACGAGCTCTCGATATAAAGTAGGATCATCTAGAAGAACACCATCAGTAGGGGTAAGCTTCACATTAAGCTCAATAGGGGTATCAGAAATCTTAGTGTCAGTAAGATCGGCACGATGAATAACCTCATTGACATACTTAGCCTGAGAGAGAAAATAGCCCTTGGGAGAAGAAGCTACCTCAATATCAAGAAAATACCGCAAGGGGCCCATGTCCTTCATTTCAAAAGTGCGAAAAAGATGCTGTTTGATCTCAAAGATAGCAGAAGAGTCAAAGCCAGTGATGATCATATCATCCACATACAGTAATAAGGCAACAAATCTAGTAGAGGTGTAAAGAAGAAATAAAGTAGAGTCCTAAGCACAAGGATGAAACCTAAGTGCAGTAACAGCAGTCTGAAAGTGATCGTACTAAGCACGAGAGGAGGCTGTTTCAGACCATACAGAGCACACCAAAGGCGATAAACCTATCCAGAGGAATGGTGAAGGTTAGAGGGAGGACGCATGTAAACCTCCTCTTGGAGATGACTATTAAGAAAAACATTCTTAACATCCATCTGATAAAGAGGCCAAGAACGAACAGCAGTGACAAAGATCAAAGTACGGACAGTAATCATCTTGGCAACAGGAGCAAAGGTCTCCTCATAATCAATACCACACTCCCGTGAGAAACCTTTGGCAACCAAACGAGCTTTGTAGCGCTCAAGAGAACCATCTGAATGAATCTTGACTTTGTAGACCCATTTGTAACCAACCAGATTCTTACCAGCAGGCAAAGGAACCAACTCCCAAGTACTAGTTTTCTGTAAAGCAGGCAACTCATCCTCCATAGCTTGATTCCAATAGGAATCCTGACAGGCCTCCTTGTAAGACTGAGGTTTTGAAAAAGAATGAATAACAGACAAAAAAGTACGATAGGAAGCAAAAAAGCATGTATTAGACCTACCCAACTTGTTTGGAGGATGACGTGCTTGAGCAGGATATCAGTGTGTAGCAAGATTAGAGTCGTCAGAAGCAGGAGGATCAGTAGTAGGAGTACAGACAACTGGTGGAAGGAGAGCCTGGCGACGTGAATAAACTAACAACGAAGGAGGAGAAGGAGCAAGCTGGGGAGATCGAGGAGAAAAAAGAGTAAGGTCATGGGGGACAGTAGAAATGTATTCATCAAGAGGAATCTCCAAAAAAAATGGATCAATATGAACCAAATCTTCTTTGGAAACTGGAGCAGTGGTAGGAGGAAGTTGAAAGTAAGGTAGACGTTTGAGAAAAAAAACATGACGGAAGACATAAAGACAACGGGAAATAGGGTCGTAACACCAATAGCCTTTCTGAGTAGAATTATAACCCAAAAAGACACATAGGACAAACCGGACACTAAGTTTGGTCCGATCTTTGCAGGAAAGAAGGACAAAATAAGCAGATCCAAACACACGAAGGAGGGAGTAATTAGGAATTTGGGAGAACAAAACCTCATAAGGAGACCGACGAGAAAGAAGGGAAGTAGGCGTGCGTTTAAGAAGAAAAGCAGCAATAACCCTATATAATCAATCGAATATTCACAATTAACCTAATTCCATAATTACATAAATTTCCATAATTACATAATATTCTCACAAGCACTAGTGTCATCTGCAAATTCACAGCTTTTCTCACCTTGCTATACTAGTTGATACTCCTTTCTGTTCTTTTTCACCCCAAGCACAGTCCAAGACTATTCTTCAGTGTGGTTGCTCTGTAAGAGTCAGCTTCACTTATCTTGTAGATTTTCCTTTTGTACTTGTACTTGATGATATTCTACATAGATTGAGATTTGCTGCCTCGAATCCTAGGTTTGATTGACAATCCATGAAGTAGTCCTATGTCCAAACACACTTTATTTTAAAAAGAGTAGGCCATTCCACTAACAGTCCCAAAACAAAGCCCTTCCTCAGCCAAATAGGCGCCATTGAGCCTCTTTCAACCAAGGACTGAAGCCCCTAAAGGGACAATATGGGAGCCCTAATGATAGGCTGCTGCCTCGCACTGCTGCAGAAGAAGGAAAGGAAGATTGATCCCTTCATTGACAAATAGAAGCAGAATATTGCCAACTTGATCTGGTTGAGTATAATGTCAAATCAGATTCTTCATTTCCTTCTCGTGCTCTTCTTCTTTGTTGTCTTCTTCCTCCTCTTTGGTATCTCATATACAAAACTTCCAGTTAATTCGGATTAATACGTATGCTGATAAAGTTCAGGCAAAATGTTCTTTTTAGTGCAATGCATCACAAACTGTTTACATTGTAATTTTCAAAACATTGATAGCCTAACCAAAATATGCACAAAATTTCAGCTTTCGAACTTTTAATGGCTTCTATATAAGGGTATCAGTGGGGGCTGAAATTCATCTGTGAAACATCATAATGGCTTATGATGGTGGTTACAATTTCCCTACCCCATGTAATTACTTGGCAAGAAAATATATATATATATTCATTGCCGTCATGACTTTTTAGCTGGTCAGCCTTTATATATGGGGCCAAATGACACCATAGTTTATTTATGTCATATTTTGTCATGTGAATCTATTTCATTTTGCCATTCTTTGAAGAATTAAACTGAGTCGAAATGTACTAGGTACCTATGACACATTCCTAAATTCCAACTGTTAAATTCAAACCTATTTTTATCTGTATTTTTGGTTTTGAATCATAAATATATTAGTAATTGTTGAGTGCATGTGTTCGTGTTGAAGCTCTAGTGTTCAAGTGAAACCTAGAAAAGCAGCTGGAGAATTGACATTGGGCTCAATCCCTTGAGCACCATGTCTCAATGTATGAGGTGTTTCTATCACTCCAAGCCCATAGAATTTAGAATTTGTGTCGTGGGGGTCATGAAAAATTAGGGTGTTAGCCTCTTGATTGAGACTGAAGAGCACATCGTTGTTTGCTTTCCTCAAATACAGACATGCATACATACATGATATAGAGGGCCTTTGTTTCACATCAAAAGATTGCATGTTGAAGTTTATCTAACCAAACAAACCATCACTATAATCACCGAGATAAGTAATAGGTGAGGTCATCACCCAAGTCCATATATGTCCTTATTTTTAATAGGTATAAGAATTTGATTTGTGTATAGTATACTATACTAGACTACTAAGTAAGCTCAATACTCAATATTTGTTCTTCTTACAGGTGGAAAGAAGTCTTCAACAAGTGAACATTCAGATCTTGATATGTACAACCAATGTGATCTGTATCATATCCGTGTCATATCATAATCATCATCAATGGTTTCGCATAACAAAGGTCTTGTGGTGAGGTTGATGGTGAGGTGCAGTTGGAGCAAGTTGTAGTTTATTTTAATATTTACTACTGAAAATGCACAAGCCATGTAACTGTTAACAAAAATAAAAAATAAAATAAAATACTCATAGGAGATGATTTAAACTATTTTGTATTGTTTCAAAAGAATGGGTTTTTTAGAATATCTGGCTGCAAATGGCCAAATGAGATTGTGATTTCAATTTGTGGTTGCAATAGGAGAGAGAATAGGGAATGCACACAGGCTATTGAAGCTTTACTTGGTCCATGAAAAAAAGTTGAAAACTACAAATTTGAATGCAAAAATATACTCAGCCTTAAAAGTGTCCTTAAATGACAGTGAAATAATAGAGGACGATTCAAGTCTGTCCAGCAAGCACCCTTTGTTCCAAGCTAAAGCATTTAGCTAAACAAGTTGACTACATTCATGTCAACACCAATCCATCTTTAACCATACCAGGTGTCAAAACACTAATTATCAGTCACAAGTTTTAGCCTGCGTTGGCACCAAGATCTAACAATTGGTCTTGGCCAATTTGTGCGCGTGCGTGCACACACAGAGTGAGGTTTAACAAATAATAGAGAGTACACCATCAATTTACAGGAATAAATTCAACCTTTATTAATTGCACCAACAATTACAAAAGATGCAAATGGAAACTCTCAATTAATTTTTGAACCGTAAAAACCAGTACAATTCCTGATTTACTCTCAGCTGGAACCAATCCAATTTGTAAACACCCCAGAGCTACACGAGTTCTGACTACTAAAACTTATATATCAAAAGGTCTCATTTTGACAATTCGCCTCAAGTGCACTAAAAGCCCCAAGTAGAGACAAAAAAGCAAGGTAAGGTTTCCATTTATTAGAGTAAGGGCATTTCCAACGGTTCATCAAAAATTTCATCAAATTTGAGTAAAAATATGACAAATTCCTCTATCTGATATCAGCCACTCCAACGGTGTTTCATCAAAACACAGGACGTCTAGTGGGTCGACCGGCAAATGCAATTCGAAAAATCTGAGAAAGCTTTGATCTTTTCCACTTCTTGTGTTTCTGTCTGTTGAGTTTTACTGCAGAAGAGGACTTTTGTCTCTCAAGAACTCATAGAAAAATTACATGTATGTAGTTGTTGTTCTATGCTCTTGTTTCGCAACTTTCATTCATTTTCTCTCTTATTTTCTTTCCTTGGAAAATGATTTTCACCATCTCTGAATTGCAGAAGCACGAGAATCATGGTTTGACTGGCAAGTCATAGAATTGGATTGATTGGTTTAATGTCTGACATGGGTTATTAATAATTTCTTTGTTTCAGTAATCAGGAAGGAGCTTCTTTTGATTTTGAAGACCTTAAGGAAGCTATTGTGCTGCGAGAAGTTAAGATCAATAATAATGATAAAGCTAAATCATGAGAGAGAGAGAGAGAGAGAGAGAGAGAGAGATTTGAATATGTCTACAAAGAGGGGTTCCATTTCTAACATAGTTATCATATTTTGGAGAAGAGAGATAAATGGCGTGGGGTTTCAAACTAGGAAACCTGAGTACCCCACCTGACTGCAAAAAGAAAGGGAAAACAAAAGAACTATTTTTTGGAAATCTTTTCAACTACTGTGTTGCTGAAGCCTCTTTCAGAGTCAATTTTGCATTCACTTGGAAAAATAGTTTGAACAACCAAATATACGAAGTGAATCACCACCCGACAAAAAACGTGTTTCCACCCGAACACACCTCAATCGATGTCCAATGCCCATCTCAATTTAGGCTCAAAGTTAGGCAAAAGTCATGGTTGCACAAACCATTTACTATACACTCTGTGTTATGGTAATTGTTCAAGGAAGCAAACGACCGGTGGGACAACTGGCCAGGCGTCCGGCCAGGCATCCAATGGGACCCACTTCCAGTGTAAACCCACAGTAAATTGGTGAAACCTCCCCCAGTTCCTCAATTTGGTGAAAGTTTTGGTCCGTTCTCAATTTGATATCATTTTAATGAAACCGTTAGAGCGATAAAAGCTGTTATTTTTCATCAAATTCAAATTTGATAACAAATCTAGTGAACCGTTGGAGATGACCTAAAGCTATCCTATTTAGTTTCAAAAATGTTATCATACATGTGATACATAAGTTTTTTAAAAAAATGTAAGATTTGTTAGTTTTGTATAGGCATTTTTCTTTTATCATTTTCTTCAACACTATCTACTCCAATCCTTAAAAAAAAACTGCTGCCAGTATTGTTAAAGTTCAATCTCACCCTCCATGCAGATGAACATGCACATGCTCATGAAATTAAAAAGAGATGGATCGATATGTAGACCTCATAATTAAGGCAGACAATTGAGCAAAGGATCATAAAGGATATATATATATATGCACATACTCATAATATCTTACTAAAACTTAGTACTGGGGAATAAACATAATTTTCATCTATTCCAGTCACTCACTCATGATGACACAAACAAATGGCAAATCCATATTTATAAGCAGAGCCTTTGGGGTTTGGCAAGTACTGTAAACTTCTTCAATGACCACATCCACAAGCAGGCAGAAGCAGGAGGCTCATTGAATTGGTAGGCAGTTCAACCTTCTTCTGTCTCTGCAATTAAGAGCTCTTAACAAATCAGAAACACCCACCAACCAAGTAAGAGAACCAAATGATTCTAGATTCAAGGATATATATGCCTTATTCCTTTCTTTTGTACAATTTTACACATTAGCTTTTCAAACCAGTCATTAAAATATCAGTGGATTTCCACTAGAAAAGACCAGACAGCATTGTCATTGCAGTAATTAAAATTGTCTCTGCATGCAGGGTTAAGGCTGTGCACATCTAACACTACCCACACCTTGTAGTGGTGGGAAGCCTCATGCACTGGGGGTTGACAATGTACAGCAGCTCCTTGAAGTGTTTTAAATATTTGAAAGAAAATAAAAAACAAAAAACACAAGGATACAGAATCTCAACTAAAAGTGAAACATACATACCATGTATGGCTTCCATGTCTTCCTTGTAGACACCAAGGGGTGAGCCATGGACAGATAAGAGCATCTCACCATGCTTAGGAAGCCTTAGAGTCTTCGGAGTCATTCCAACAGACAACCCCCCATGACTACTCGCCTGCAGTTACAAATTATAGCTAAGGAATCAAGTTCAACAAAAGGCAAATACAACAGCTACCCAAACACTGGTTTAGCTTCCAAGAAAAAACAGCAGGGCCTCTTAGGCTCAATTTGTTTAGAATGAAATAGACAGAAAGTGAAAGAGAAAAAATTAAATTCTATGAGTTTGTTTAGCTTGAAAGTGGTGAAACTAATTTTTTTGTACAACCTATATTAGCATTTTAACTAATTTTTTATTTCTTGCAAAAAATACAAGAAAGCACAAGAAAATTTGAATCTACAAGTTATCTATAACTAATCTTTTAAATTTTTCTTACAAAATTTTCTTCTTAATCAAATGCTTGCAAAAAAATATATTTTCTTTTCCATTTCTTTTCTTTCACTTCATTTTCTTTTACTTTCACTTTCTACCAAATTTTCTTTCTAATCAAATGGAACTTTAAAGAACTCATTATTATGGATTTCATTAGTTGATCTATGTAATTTTAACAAGTGTTTCTATTTGTTACAATACATTTTTCTCTTTTCTTCTCCAATTGACTACTTTGACAAAATTGCTTATTTTGATTTTAGCAAAGAATTGGCACAAAGTTCACTGTTTAAATCCCTTTTTTCCAACTTCAGAACCCTGCAGAAAAAAGTAATTGAAACCATCACGTGCTCGCATGAAATTCCAGTCACATCATGGAACCAACCAATTAAGAGTAGTACTCAGACTGTCAATTCTATTGCATTCCCATGTAACACAACACGCAGGGTGAGGGTCCTGGAGTTGGATTAAAGAAGTCGAATTTTGTAACTCAGATGTGGAGTCCAATAAGTTGATTGATCTCCTTTCTACTTCTGCAAAGGAAACATGAATTTGACATGCAAATTTAGTTACTTCACAAACTAAAGAATTCTACAATAATAAACAACAAACCCCGGGAGTCTGGAGACCATCTTGCAAACCAAGCATCTGAGTATCAGATAGCTCCTCCAAAACCTACAAGACAGAAAATTTCAAAATAGAATATAAGATCAAAATTACAAAATTAGACCATGCTTTGATTACTTTCACAATTACTAGAAACACAGACAAATATTTTAAATCAAAGAAACCTATGACTATGTCACTGGCTCAAAAAAAAAAATCCTTAAGATCCTGTCTGATTTGAAGTGATGGTCGGAAACTATTTAATAATAAAATTCTAACTTTTCTAATCATCCACCAAGAAACATTCCAGGAGAAAGCAGTGTTCAATAAGAAAAACTTTGCCCCAAAACTTTCAAGAGAAAAAAGTGCATCCAAACACAAATGTGGCAGCCGCAACCGAAATCACAAACGAACATACAAAATCACTGATCTGCAGATTATCAGCTCCAAGGAGGCTCGCTTTCACTGTCACCAATAAAAAGGGTACATAAGATATAATTAAAGCAAGAAATTCAACTTGTAGACACATCAAATAAATTATTCATACCTGCTTTTCTGGAAAATTCAATGCCACCAAAGGATTGGATTGCAGTAGAGCAGTCAGGATAAGCTATGGATATCCGATGCAGAAGAGGTTTGTGCATGTCTCTTCCAGCCTGGTTCATTGATAAGTTACCTTCTTTATCCCTCCACTGCACTGCATATTGTCCATCTTTTCCATTTTTTACAATTGACAGATTCGGAAGGTTTTCCTTGAAAAATTGCAGCACAGGAGTCTGCAGCTGTTCCTTCTTGAAATATGATCGAAGCAGACGCAATCCAGTTAGCAACTGGTCAGTCTCCACATCACGAATGGCTCTGCTTACAGCAATTCGACGTTCAACTGTAAAAAGATACGAATTAAAAATACAAAATAAAAAACAAGGTACATTCTGATACAGTCCACACAAAAACAAGGAAAAGTAAATCCAAGGAAGTGGCTAAAATAGGAAACTGGCATAATTTCAAGGCACAGCCCATAGGAGCCACACATAGTCAAATACTAGTCATAGAAAGTCTTTATTTGTGTTGATTTTTAGATTACGTTTGTCCATTTTTAATATATCTGTTAAACTTCCATGTGTTGGATTACCATTAATCCCCAAAGCTTAAACGGTTAGGAAATGAACCACAAATTCATATCAAGCTCTCCAAGACCCTCCCTCACGTGTAATCCCTTCTGACATGTGCAAATGTGAACATTCAAACACGCAGAGAAACATAATGCACATGAGAAAACAAATTCAAATGGAGAGACTTGAACCCAACACCTCACCTAATCTAAGCTCTAATACCATGTTTAATTATCACTAGTCCTAAAAGCTTTACTGTTAGGAAAGTGGCCCAACAATGCATATCAAGCTCTCCAACACAACGGATCAGGGGTATCTTGGTAGGTAATAGGATCTCCCATGTGTCGTAATATGGATCAGGTTATGTTATTAGATCTCCAAATATGTTTTTAAGGTTTAAAATTGTTTTTATAAGTCAAAGTTTCCAATTTCCAAATTGTTGGGTTGTAGTCCTTTTGAGATTTGGAGTTTTTCTAGTCTACATAAGCAGCTATGTAACTCTACTAGTTTAATAGAGAATATGTTCTACAAAATTTCCATAGCTTTTGAAGCTTTCTTCTAGATTGTTTAATGCAATTTTAACCCTAGGTGTGGTGCCCAGAATTTACTTCCTCTTTTCTTCTTTATTTTCTACAATTCTAAGATTTTAAAACCTCAAAACCAGATTTGTTTGCCCAGTCCTACCATTGACCCACTCCTTTCAAGCCTTTGAATCTATCACACTTAAATAACCCCAAGTAGCAAAAGTATCATTCACTACACCAAAGAAAGCTCCAAAATAACTCTCAAAATTCCATCCTTTTCTGTGAAAAACCTTACCCTTTTATTACTAACCCATACAAACCCAAAATGGCTATATATTTTTACCACCTTCTCATCCCCATAAACTATTAATTTTAGCCCTGAAACTAGAGCTCTCACTGTTGCCACACCTTAATTCTGGTACTTGAAGGACAGTACTCCCTACATTCGTCTAGGGATCGCAACGGATGGATTTTGTGTTTTCCATACTGATCCCCGAAAATATTGGCCATGTTTGGTTTGTATTTGTGAAACAATTTTGAAAAATAATTTTTTAGAAAGAATTTACAAAAATTGAAAATTTGTTTGGTCGTATGTTTTGAAAATAATTTTGGAGTTTGGGATAATTTAATTTTTTTTGTTGAATAGATGGGTGTGAGAGAGAAAAAGTAGTTGATTAATGTGTAGGATGTGACAGAAGGAGAGAAGAGAGTGAAAAAATGATTGATTGATGTATAGTTGAGAGAAAAGTGATTTTGATTTTTTTTTTTTCAAAAATTTTCAACGAAACAAATTTTTTAAATTTTTACTCAAAAATTATCTCTCAAGAGACAAACCAAACAAAGCCATTATAACTTGTTATCCCAATTTGAAAACTATGCATATAGTTACAAAATAAGAACATTGCAACATCTAAGACAATGATCAGATATCAACAAGTACTGGTAAGTAGATCAGAATAAACATGTAATGGAATGCATACTTTCATGATCTTCTTTCTTTTCAATTGGGGGCTCATTTGGATCAGCATTTTCTATGTTGCTCAAAGGAGATGAGGTAGATTGTTTAACAGTTCTCTTAACTCTTCGTTTTGCCATTGAAAAAGATAACCTGATTACAAAAGGATTCAATTTAATTTGCAGCTTTCACCAGGAACTTTTTGTATGAGTGAGAATGGTAAAAAACACGTCCTTGACAATTCTGACACCTGACCAGAGGTAAAATATTTATTAGTTATGTGACTGAAATTGACATAGCTGTCAAAAAATAAATAAATTAATTAATTAAATTAAATCTTCCAATCGACGGTAACACTTAAACAAATTTGTATGTCAATATAGAGAAATCATGTTACGGAATGGCGCTCATATTTTGTAATTATAAAAATGATATGCCAATCTTGAATAATATAAATGTTAAACAAAAGGATTTATAAAAGTAGCAGCGCACAAAAAAACTATATCCATCAGTTTTTTTTGGGGGGGATAAATAATCAAACTTTATTGGAGAAGCATCAAGGCGATGCAAAGAATACAAAGGAAACAACCCACATTAAGGCCAAGATAAGACTAACTAAGCAAATCCTCCACAAAATCTACAAATGCCAAAACATTCAGATCAAGTTACCCAACTATGCAAAACTATCAACAACCTACTTTCTAACCAAGAAACCGATGACGCACATCCTAAAAAGCACACCTATTTCGCTCTAACCAAACCAACCAAAGCACGCAATGGAAGCAAGTAACCAAGCCTTCCGACACCTCTTTCCCACCCTAGCCCTACCCTACCCCAACATTGTAACACACCCAACACGAACCTCAATTGAACCCAGACTATCCCAAACAAAACAACAATGGAGCTTCATAGCCGAGATGCAACCGAGCAATGAAGGAACAAATGGTCCACTGTCTCCGCGTCTCCACAACACATACAACACTAATTTACCACCGTAGCTACAGAAACCCTAGTAAAGATAGCTAGGCCTTAAAAAACAATGAAGATAAAACTAAGCCAGTTGGGAAAGGGAGAGCACAGTAGCCATGAAACTGTACCTCAAACCTCCAATTAGAGCAACTAGCACTAATAAAAAATACTCAAACCAAACACCAATAACTGATTTTAGGATGAGGCAGTTTGAGAAGAGTCTCAATGCGACCTTTATTGCTTTGATTCTGAATAAATGAGGTGCGGAGGATATTTGGGATTTTTGTTCTATTAGTCTTTTGGGAAGTGTGGATAAGCTTTTGGCGAAAGTTTTGGCTAATATTAATATTTAACATGCTTCATATTTTTTTTATTTTATTGTTTGCATAACAAGGACAAGTAATCCATAAATAAATTTAGGCCAAGTTTGGCATCTTCAAAAAAATTCAAAAGTCAAAAAGTCACTATCCTATTTAAGTCACATCATCTTATTTAAGTCACATCACCTCTCTAACACATCACTTCAAACCCAACCCAAATCCAACCCATATTTCATAAAAAGTCAAAAAGTGCACTTATTTAGTCTTTCCAAACTTGACCTTAATATAAAAAAAATAATCAATATCCAGCAAAAGGAAATATCTCCTCAGCGACTTAAAATGAGTGTAAAAATTAGTAGATATATTAGATCATGTTGAAAAACATAACAAAATCAACTAAAAACCTTTTTAAATTCTACTAAATATAATTTTGAAATAAAAACAAGTGTCACGGTAAGTTTTCCCGTAATTGTGTGAAGAAGAAGAAACATCACGACTCCGGTTGCCGCCACTATTATACTATGGCCATTACATGCCACGACCACGTTGCCGCCACCGTTACTTAAAACCTTGGGCGGGAAGAGGAGTTGTAGGGAGAAGAGTGGTGGGCTAGCAAAGGGAGAGAGGAGGATGGGAGGGGGAGAGTGGGTACCTGGATTTGGACTGTCGCTTGTGGACTCATGGAGGTTGGACTGGAGTAGTGTAGGCACACCTAAGTTGGAGAACAAGCTAGACTAGAGTCGCGCTGAGAGATCCAAATGAGACACCAATCTGAGAAAGAATAGACATTAATTATGGAAAATCCAATACTACTCTTATTTTATCCTATCAAATTACATTTTCATCTATGTACTCAAACGCTACTCTTTCTTTTAGCTACCCTTTCAAACTAACTTAACAAACTTTCAAAAGAAAAAAGAATCAGCTAGACAGGTAGCAAAATCCAAAACATAGATATACAAGAAAGAAACAAACAGTACGGTGTCGTTTGGTAACACTTACGTTTTCAGTTTTCTATTTATATTTACAAAAATTTTAAAAATTTAAATAAAAACTTGTTTGGTAAAATTTTTGATTTATAAATCAGTGGTCTCAGTTTATAAATTAAGCCAAAAAATGAAAACACAAAAAATGTGTTTCCGTTTTGAGTTTTCAGTTTTTTTTTTTTACCACCTAACACTAGCCACCACCTGCCACCATTTTCCACCACCGTCTTCCGCCACTACCACCCACCACCCACCCCCCACCACCACCACCACCCCCACCACCTGCCACCACCACCCCACCTGCCACCCACTCGCCAC
Source organism: Camellia granthamiana (assembly GCA_036172215.1). Taxonomy (NCBI): domain Eukaryota; kingdom Viridiplantae; phylum Streptophyta; class Magnoliopsida; order Ericales; family Theaceae; genus Camellia; species Camellia granthamiana. Next base: position 88,593,737 of record CM069906.1, read on the forward strand.
CACCACCCACCTCTCGCCACCACCACCCACCTGCCATCCACCCGTCACCACCCACCACCCGCTACTACCATCCACCGCTTGCCACCACCACCCACCACCTACTTGCCACTACCACCACCCACCACCACCACCATCACCCACCACCCACTCGCTACCACCTACCACCCGCCACTATCACCCACCCACCCGCCCACCACCACCACCACCCGCCACCTACCCGCCATCCGCCACCCACCTGCCACCACCACCCACTCGCCACTACCCACCACCCACCACCCGCCACCGTCACCCACCCACCCACCCACCACCACCACCATCCACCCACCACCACCACCACCCACCTACCATCCACCCGCCACTACTATCCACCACCACCACCCGCCACCTACTTGCCACCACCACTCACTACCCACCTGCCACCACCATCCACCACCACCCACCACCTACCACCACCACCACCACCACCACCACCACCACCATCACCATCACCATCACCCACCACCCACCCGCCACCCACCTGCCACCACCACCCACCACGCACCACCACCACCACCACCACCACTCGCTACTACCTACCACCCGCCACCGTCACCCACCCACCCACACCACCACCAACACCACCCACCACCACCCGCCATCCGCCATCCACATGCCACCACCACCCACTCGCTACCACCTACCACCCGCCACCGTCACCCACCCACCCACCTACCACCCGCCACCGTCACCCACCCACCCACCACCACCACCACCCACCCGCTACCCACCCGCCACCACCAGCTACCCACCACCCATCGTCACCACTTTCCACCACCGTCTTCCACCGCCACTTGCCACCACTTGTCATTTCTCACTCTTTTTTATGTTTTTAAATTTTTTTAAACATTTTGTCAATTACCAAACGCATTTGTAGTTTATGTTTTTTTTTAAAATAAACAAAAACCAGTTTATAAAAATTTTGTAAATATAAATTGAAAACATAAACGTCACCAAACACACCCACATGATTACAAGGCCTAAAATTCAAACCCCCAAAACAAAGCCCCAGCCCAAGATAAGAAACAAGAAGCAAGAAACAGATTTCAGAATATGCTGCGAAACCATAACAATAAAACAATTACAAGACTTGAATACATACCCAGCAGCTACAATTTGAAAGAAACATGTAGAACTATAGGATTCCAACGAATTATATTGACATTAGGTAGACAAAGACCATCGTTGACTAGGAAATCTTTTTGCACTGATGTGTATAAACTGGGTTTTGCAGCTACTATTTATCATGTCTGGGCTTAATCAAATGCCAGAATTTTCAGGGGAGGGATCAGAGATTCTGGGACAGTGTGATATCAGAGATTGACTAAGTTGATGGAAGCTGATTAAGAATACATATAAGAATTGGTTGACTCGCTTAATCTGGAATGTATCCACTAGGTTTTGATAGGCCATAGAATAACTACTGGTCAGGTTTGAGGTTAATTGATGTTGAGTAGTTTGGTTGGTTTGTTTAGATTGCCTTCTATACCTGTCGTGGGATTTTAGTTGTTGGCTTTGGTTTTCTGGAATGAATTTCAAAAAAAAAAAATACCAGAGTTATGAGAACAGCATCTAAATTCCAAATACGAAACTGATAAATGCAAGAACAAGTAAATTCATAGTTATGAAAAATAAAATTAGGGTTCCGGGAAGTTCAAATCTAGGGGAGTTGAGTTCATCAAACCTAATTACCGCATAATTCTATTACGCATGAATCTATTTCTGAAAAAGAAAAAGAAAAAGAAGCTCAAACTAAAGGAATTGAACTCGGCTTTGCAAAGGAGAGAGAGAGAGAGAGAATTTGATAGATACCTTGATTAGGGAGAGATGAGAAAGGAGGTTGAAGGAGGAGAGAGGTGGTCTACTTCTGCCTTGGTTTGGGGTGAAGAGAGCTTGAAGAAGACTCAAAATTGCTCTTCTTTCAAATATAGCCTAGCGCGGGAAGAAGCGTTACGCTGAAATAGCCCTCTCCCTCTCCCCTTACGTTTTCAAAAAAATTATTTTTAAACCCATTTTCGTTTGTTTACTAATTTTTTTATCTTCGTATTTTTTAGTCTTTTTTTTTATTTTATTTTTTTTTATGTATATCAAGATTAGTTACATCTAAAAAATTACCAAAAAAAAAATTTATAAAACCAAACGAAACCTTGGGGGAAAAAAATGTACACATATTGTTATTTATTTTTTGTTAATATTTTAACAAAAATGCACAAAAATTTTTAATATTTTTAATGATGCCCATAACAGGAGAGAAACATCTTCATGAATGTCCTTCATTGGCTCGAAATAACCCAAAAATTGAAGTATGTGGATCTCTTCAACTAATCAAACAAGTCATTAATTTGAGGTATCAAATACTCGTTTTTCCTTGTGACACCGTTTAAACGTCAATAGACAATGCAAATGTGAAAAAAAACAACATTCTTTTGGGCAAAGAAAGTCGATGCACCCTACGATGGAATACTATGGTGAATAAAACTCTTACTTTGAAGTCTAGCAATTGTGCCTTAAATTTCGTAAGTTTAGCGGGAGCAAACCGATAAGGTAGAATGGATATAGGCCTCGTGCCTGGTTGAAGCTTAATGGAAAGCTCTATCTTTCTTTGTAGTGGCAAACCATACGAGTCTTTGGGAAAGACATCTTGGAATTCACAAATCATTGAGGATAATTCTTCATGAGATGATATCCTTTTACCCAAAGTAAGGCTGGTTGGCCAACAAATAAGCAAATGTTATCTTAATCACGAGGATTGCACACACAAAGTGTTGGAAATGGTTAGGAAAATTCTGGGTAAAACCATAATTTTTTTCTAACTTTGGTCTATTTTTTAGGTTGGACCCGAGCGTCGATTTTCGCGGGTCAAAGTGGTAACGCGTTTTATGCCGCGTTGTGATTCACGTGGTATATTTAGTTGCTCAAAACCATTACCGAGTGAATGGGAAATTGAAGCCAAAGTATACTCCATGGAAATGGAGTTTTGGTGAAAAATCCTTAAAAGTTTGAATAAGGCTTGTCCCACATTGATTTGGTGAGAAGTTTTGAATGGATTTATAAGGCATGGGTTTGGTACTTGGGGTGTGCCCCAAGTAGTACCCATGTGTTTTAGAGGGAGAGGTTATGGGCAAAATGGGTTAGACCCATTGGACCCAAAAATCACCGCGCGCTGCCGTCGCCGTCCGGTCGGTCGGGCTGGGCTTAGGTGCGGGTGTGTGGTTGGGTTGGGTTTGTTCGGCCAAAAACATTTGAATTTAATTTTATTTTTAAAATCCAGAATTCAAAATAAATTGGTTTGGTTTTACTGTACATCCAAACAGGGCCCTTCCCGTTTTCAAAATAAACTGGTCTGGTTTTACTGTATATCCAAACATGGCCCTTCCCGTTTTTTATCTGTTTAGATTATGAACCCAACAGATTCAAATCTGTTTGAATTCAAAACCAACAGGTTTCATACCTGTTCAATTCAAAACCTGCAGCCACCTTTACATCTATAAATAAGACAACCCTTATTTGATATTTTACATTCAGAAATTTCATATTTCACCTCTGCAAATTCTATTCTTCATTTTGCTGCATTTTATTTTTGTAAGAGAGAGTATAAACACTTAGTGTGCTCGTTAGGCAAACAATTTATAGTGCTGCTATTGTTTGTAGTAGATCATTTTATCCTGAGAGATAGACGTCCAAATTCTGAAAGCACTGAGGAGAGGACGAATCTGTCTTAAGGACACAGTGCCAAACACTGGACTTAATCAGATTGTAATTCGAAGAAATTAAACAAGTAAGTTATTTAATTTATTTTCGGTGTTTTATTATTTATTTCAATCATATTTTAATTTTGTTTTTGTAACAAAATAAAATCTGTTTTTATTTATTTATTTTTATTTTTATTTCGAGTTTGATTTTTGTAATCAAACAAATTCTCTCATTTCCTTTATTTCTTTTAAATTCTGTTTGTTGTTAAGTACACAAATTGAATTAATTAATTACAGTGAAGATTGTCCAACAATCTTAAGACAAAACTATTTTTTGGTATCTTCATTGTATTTAATTTTCTGTAATTTCATAAAGACATATTCTGGTTGGAAAAACAAATAGTGTTTATGCTATTTGACAGATAGTAGTAATATACTGTCTCTTTTTTTTGATAACTACTAGTAATATACTAGTGTCATTAACAATTGCAGAATATTAATTTGTGTTACAGAAAATTATTGTGGTATTTTATTTTTCTAGTTTTAGTAACAAGGAAAATAAAATTATTTTGTGTTATAATTTATTTTCTGGTTTTAGTAACTAGAAAATTAATTTGAGTTTTAATTTTTTCTGATTTTTGTAATCAAAGCTTATGGCTACTACAACTGAAACTGCATCTAGTAGTGATACTCCTATTGTTACACCAACACCGGTCCCTATCCAGAACCATGTTCATGTACCAATCAATCATGGAGAAAAATCGAAAAAATTTAACGGTACTGAGTTTAAGAGATGGCAGCAGAAGATGCTGTTTTATCTTACAACTCTTAATTTGGCCCGGTTTCTCCATGAAGTGGCTCCAGCACTTAAAGAGGGTGAAAGTGATCGGCAAGTTGTTGCCGTTATAGATGCTTTGAAACATTCAAATTTCCTGTGCAGAAACTACATCCTCAATGGCCTTGACAACATGCTGTATAATGTTTACAGTCCTCTGAAGTCAGCAAAAGAATTATGGAATTCTTTGAAGAAGAAATACAAGATAGAAGATGCCGGCACGAAGAAATTTGTCGTCGGTAAATTTTTGGATTTTGTTATGGTAGACTCCCAAACGGTAATATCTCAAGTTCAAAGTTTTCAGATAATTTTGCATGATATTCATTCAAAAGGTATGTCTCTTAGCGAGTCTTTCCAAGTTACAGCTTTAGTGGAAAAGTTACCACCGGCTTGGAAAGATTTCAAAAATTATTTAAAACATAAACGCAAAGAGATGACCATGGATGAGTTGATTGTAAGATTAAGAATTGAGGAAGATAACTGAAAGGCAGAAGAGAGAAATGGGAAAAATCCCATTGAGTTCAAGGCTAATGTGGTTGAACAAGTTCATAAACCACATAACAAAAGAGAAAGTTTACTAGAGATGGTCCTAAACAAGGCAACAACAATGGCAACAAGAAGTTCAAAGGAAAATGCTATAACTGTGGCAAGACTGGACATCGAACTTCTGACTACCACCGCCCTAAGAAAGATCATGGAAGTACAAGTCAGAAGACCACCAATCAGGCCAATGTAACAGAATTGGATTACATCTCTAACGGAGTGAATGACATCAACCTCTCTGCTGTGGTATCTGAGGCTAACTTGGTAGGAAATCTCAAAGAGTGGTGGGTTGACACTGGAGCAACTCATCACATATGTGCGGACAAGAAGATGTTCACTACCTACAATGAGGCTGCAAATGGTGAACAACTTTTTATGGAAAATTCTTCTACTTCTACTGTGGCTGGACAAGGGAAAGTGATCTTGAAGATGACATCAAGGAAAGAACTAACCCTCAACAACGTACTGCATGTACCTGACATCCGAAAGAATTTAGTTTCTGGGTCTTTGTTAAGTAAAAATGGTTTTAGGCTTGTCTTTGAGTCTGATAAATTTGTATTAACAAAGAGTGGTATATATGTTGGTAAGGGATACATAAGTGATGGTCTCTTTAAGTTGAATGTAATGACAGTTGTATCGAAAGTTGCTATGAATAAGAATAACACATCTTTTGCTTATATTCTTGAGTCGAATTTATGGCATGGTAGATTAAGACATGTGAATTTTGATGCTTTGCGTAGATTAATTGGTTTAGATTATATACCAAAGTTTGAAATTAATCCTAATCATAAATGTGAAGTTTGTGTAGAAGCGAAACTAACTAAGGCTCCATTTAAATCAGTTGAAAGGAAAACCGAACCTCTAGAATTAATTCATACTGATGTATGTGATCTAAAATTTGTTCAAACTAGAGGGGGCAAAAAATATTTCATAACATTTATCGATGATTGCACAAGATATTGTTATGTTTATTTACTTAGAAGTAAAGATGAAGCCTTAGAAATGTTTAAACTCTACAAAACAGAAGTTGAAAATCAACTTGGTAAAACCATTAAAATGGTTAGAAGTGATAGGGGTGGTGAATATGATGCACCATTAAATGAATTTTGTACACAACATGACATTATTCACCAAACTACAGCCCCTTATTCTCTACAACAAAATGGAATTGCTGAAAGGAAGAATAGAACCCTCAAAGAAATGATGAATGCCATGTTACTAAGTTCAGGCTTACCACAGAACTTATGGAGGGAAGCAATATTGTCTGCTAATTATGTTCTTAATAGAATATCCCACAAGAAAACCACAGCACTCCTTATGAATTGTGGAAAGGTCGACCGCCTTCATACAAATACTTAAAAGTGTGGGGGTGTTTGGCAAAAGTTGAAGTTCTTGTTCCTAAAAAGACTAAGATTGGACCAAAAACAGTAGATTGTGTGTTTATTGGTTATGCTCAGAATAGTAGTGCATATCGGTTTCTGACTTATAAATCAGAAATACCTGATATAAATGTGAACACTATTATAGAGTCAAGGAATGCTATATTTTTTGAACATGTCTATCCTTACAAGAAATGACAGGAATTAAGTTCGCAGAAAAGAACTTATGATTGTACACAAAGTCAAGAGACTAATGACAATCAAACACAAGAGGCTAGTAATGGTCTCGACCAACAGGATTTAACTAATGATGAACCAAGACGAAATAAGAGAACGAGAATATCAAAATCCTTTGGTCCAGATTTTTTGACATACCTGTTAGAAAATGAACCTCAAAACTTTAAGGTAGCAATGACAGGTCCTAAAGCACCTTTGTGGAAAGAGGCTGTTAATAATGAAATTGAATCCATTATGCAAAATCATACTTGGGAATTGGTGGATCTTCTACCAGGTTCTAAACCTCTTGGATATCAATGGATATTCAAGAGAAAAATGAAAGCAGATGGTTCAATAGACAAGTATAAAGCAAGACTTGTAGTTAAAGGTTACAGACAAAAGAAAGGTTTGAACTATTTTGACCCATATTCCCCTGTGACAAGAATAACATCCATTCGCATGCTTATTTCTATAGCAGCGTTGTGTAATTTAGAAATACATCAAATGGATGTTAAGACAGCTTTCTTAAACGGTGATCTCAATGAAGAGATCTATATGGAGCAACCCGAAGGGTTTGTAGTATCAGGGCAAGAAGAGAAAGTTTGTCGACTTATAAAATCCTTTTATGGATTAAAACAAGCACCTAAGCAATGGCGTGAAAAATTTGATCATACAATGCTTACTAATGGGTTTAAGATAAACGAATATGACAAATGCGTCTATGTTAAAAACACTGACCAAGGATATGTCATAGTTTGTCTTTATGTGGATGACATGCTTATCATTGGAAGCAGTCAAAACATGATCAAATCAACTAAACAAATGCTTAATAAAAGATTTGATATGAAAGATATGGGGGGTCGTAGATGTTATATTAGGAATGAAAATTACTAAAACATTTGACGGATATGCGTTATCTCAGTCTCATTGTATTGAGAAAATTCTTGATAAATTTATCAAGGATGATATGACTTTAGCTAGAACACCTGTAGACATCAGTCTTTATTTATCGAAAAATAAAGGTGATGCAGTGTCTCAGTTAAAATACTCACAAATCATTAGAAGCCTCATGTACCTAATGAATTATACTCGTCCTGATATAGCTTATGCTATCAGTAAATTGAGTAGGTACACTAGTAATCCCGGAGAAGACCATTGGAAAGCGATCATTCAGGTTCTTAGATATCTAAGATTCACCCGTGATCATGGTTTGAACTTTACTCGATATCCAGCAGTACTTGAAGGTTATTGTGATGCCAATTGGATATCGGATACAAAAGATTCAAAATCCACTAGTGGATATGTCTTTACTCTGGGAGGCGCTGCTGTTTCTTGGAAATCCACGAAACAAACATTCATCGCACGATCCACAATGGAATCCGAGTTCATTGTTTTAGACAAAGCAGGAGAAGAAGCAGAATGGCTTCGTCACTTCTTAGAAAACATTCCAATGTGGCCAAAACCTGTGCCAGCTATTTGCATTCATTGTGATAGTCAATCTGCAATAGGCAGGGCACAGAATCATATATATAACGGTAAGTCACGACATATTCGTCATCGACATAATACCGTTAGGTAGTTGTTGTCAAATGGAATAATCTCAATAGATTATAAAAAATCTAAAGAAAATATTGCAGATTTGTTAACAAAAGGTTTGACAAAAGAGCTACTGTATAGTTCATCGAAGGGGATGGGATTAAAGCCTATTACATAAGAGTCATCATAATGGTAACCCTACTTATATGACTGGAGATCCCAAGAACTAAGTTCAAAGGGACAACTAAGTTATGTATGGCTCGCCAAAAATCACCAAGGGATTAAAATTCCTTACCCATTCCTATGGTGAGAGTGATATCTGCAACATATGTTGTATGCAGGGGTATAAGGGTAAGCTTTGCTTTTAATGATTACTTATATCTTGATTGAGGCATAAAATCAAGACGAGTATAAGGAGATACTCACAATAAGAATCACCTATATGAGTGTCGAACTGGGGCCGGTTCTATGAGAATGAAGAGGCTAAATTCTCTAGAAACTCTCATGAAAACCAGGAGCGTTCAAGGCCACAATGAACACAACAGTGAGAACCACGATGTGTTAGAAGATATTTTGTGTGAAATCTATTGTCTTGGCTTACACAAACGGCTGAACAATTCAAGGCATCGCGTTCATTGGTTAGCCAGTAAGTCCGATAGGTTATCACTAGGGAAGGTTCAAGGCCGAAAGCTACCTATCCTGATGCAAGATATTTTCGACTTATACTCTTTCGATAAAGCCTGCATATTGTTGCATTTCCGTTGTCATCAAATTCCATTCATGTGGGGGATTGTTGGAAATGGTTGGGAAAATTCTGGGTAAAACCATAAATTTTTTCCTAACTTTGGTCTATTTTTTAGGTGGGACCCGAGCGTCGATTTTCGTAGGTCAAAGTGGTAACGCGTTCTATGCCGCGTTGTGATTCACGTGGTATATTTGGTTGCTCAAAACCATTACCGAGTGAATGGGAAATTGAAGCCAAAGTATGCTCCATGGAAATGGAGTTTTGGTGAAAAATCCTTAAAGGTTTGAATAAGGCTTGTCCCACATTGATTTGGTGAGAAGTTTTGAATGGGTTTATAAGGCATGGGTTTGGTACTTGGGGTGTGCCCCAAGAGGTACCCAAGTGTTTTAGAGGGAGAGGTTATGGGCAAAATGGGTTAGACCTATTGGACCCAAAAATCACCACGCGCGCGCCGCCGCCGCTGTCCGTCTGGTCGGGCGGGCTGGGCTGGGCTGGGCTTGGGCGCGGGTGCGTGGTGTGTGGTTGGGTTGGGCTTGTTCAGCCAAAAACATTTGAATTTAATTTTATTTTTGGTAAAATAAAATCCAGAATTCAAAATAAACTGGTTTGGTTTTACTGTACATCCAAACAGGGCCTTTCCTGTTTTCAAATTAAACCGAAAATAAACTGGTCTGGTTTTACTATACATCCAAACAGGGCCCTTCCCGTTTTTTATCTGTTTAAATTATGAACCCAACAGATTCAAATCTGTTTGAATTCAAAACCAACAGGTTTCATACCTGTTCAATTCAAAACCTGCAGCCACCTTTACATCTATAAATAGGACAACCCTCATTTGATGTTTTACATTCAAAAATTTCATATTTCACCTCTGCAAATTCTATTCTTCATTTTGCTGCATTTTATTTTTGTGTGAGAGAGTATAAACACTTAGTGTGTTCGTTAGGCAAACAATTTGTAGTGCTGCTATTGTTTGTAGTAGATCATTTTATCTTGGGAGATAGACGTCTAAATTCTGAAAGCACCGAGGAGAGGATGAATCTGTCTTAAGGACGCAATGTCAAACACTGGACTTGATCAGATTGTAATTCGAAGAAATTAAACAAGTAAGTTATTTAATTTATTTTCGGTGTTTTATTATTTATTTCAATCAGATTTTAATTTTGTTTTTGTAATAAAATAAAATCTGTTTTTATTTTTTATTTTTTATTTTTATTTCGAGTTTGATTTTTGTAATCAAACAAATTCTCTCATTTCCTTTATTTCTTTTAAATTATGTTTGTTGTTAAGTACACAAACTGAATTAATTAATTACAGTGAAGATTGTCCAACACAAAGTGTGACAACTCGGCCCTCTCATATGTTTTAAGTCTTTAATTATATGTGTGATTATATGCTTGATGTGAAATTACATGTTTAAATGTGTGAATTACATGATTATGGAATTGTATCTGTAGGTTATAAGAAAATTTGTTGAAATTATGCTATTTGGACTGAAAATTGAAAGCTTTAGAGGCTTGATAAACCAAAACCAACCACATAGACATGATCAGCATGATTTTTAGAGTCCAATATAAATTTTGGTAAAATTTTTATTCGAAATGAATTATCTTGTGTGATTTCGGTTCGGACTTTGAAATTAGTGGCCTAAATAGGTTCAAAAACCGAAATGGTGTACCTGGATAGGTTAATTGGAATTTTTGGAATCATTTGGAAAGTTTAATTAAAAATTTATTCCGTCTAATTCGTTAAGATGTGTTTGGTCCACCTTTAAGTGTGTATACATATATAAGTGATATAAGCCATTTGAGCTCATCTTTATCTTGATTTAAAACACAAAAATCTGAGGAAAAGAGGGAGAGAGAGTTGTAGAACGAGAAAAAGAGAAAGGGAGAACTCAAGGAGAATAAGGAAGAGGAAAACTTGAAGAGAACATTGAAGATAAGCTAATCTACAACAAATTAACCAAGTAAGGTAAGCATCTTCCTCTAATTTTATGAATACAAGTTGTATTCCTCATGAGATCATATAATCTAGGTTGAATTAAGAAGTTGAAGGGTGTAAATTGGTGTAAATTAAAGTAAGAACCCTAAAGGAGAAGATAACTTGGTTTTATCATTTTGAGTTCTAAGCTTACTTGACATATATATATATATATGAAATTGGACTTGGATTTCTTAAATTTGTTTGATTTAAGAGTTGATTTCTTTGAAATTGCGTGACTTGGGTTAGATTGTGAGAAGTGAGTCTTAATCTTTGGGTTTTGTGTGATTAACACTCGTGTGTAATGGTTATCTTCTTAAGTTTGAAGGGAAATGAAGAAAATCATGAATTTATGGGAACTACGGCTTTGATTTTGGAAGTTAAGCAAGTTTTAATCTAATTGAGCTTGAATTACACTTTTATTATGTTTGTGTATCATGTTTTTGAAGTGGATTTGTATGAATTGGGCTTTGAAAATGAGTTTAGAAGCTTGAACCTTCGTCAATTTTCGGACTGCACAATAGACCCTCCGGAAAGTCTGATAATAAATGAAAATCAAGCGAAAAGTAAATGATTAAATAAAGAAAAGGATTAAGAATGAATTATTTACCGAATTTGTGTATGTGTTATGTTGTGTAGGTCACTTACTAGAAAGACCACTGTACGACCAAAATCGCTGTGAGTAATAGTATTGTAAATATATGTTCACTGATATTTATTTTGATACATAAATAATGTGAATTTCTGAAATAATGTTTTATTCATATGAATGAGTTTCAAGAATTGTGATAAGGAATCTGGATTAGAAATATGATTTGCTTATGCTATGACAAGTGGGCCCAAGGCCGTTCCGGTTATGCTATGATATGTGAGCCCAAGGCTGTTCCGTTTTATGTGAGAGACGGAGATATGTCGATGTTCCATCTACTCTATGATAAGTTAGGTTTGGACCTGAGTTCAGGTGAGAGATGGAGACATATCGATGTTCTCCATCTAAGTCTGTACAAAATACTGTCCAATTCACTAAAACCACACTGATCCGTATCAATCCGCACTACTCTAACCTCGGTTTAAACTTTAAAATTTATAATCCGCTAACCGAACCGCTCCGCTATAGTTGATATATATAGATATATTTTTTAACTTTTAATGAAACATCAATGTAAAAATGAGTGTGAGAAAGATTTAAGATATGAAATTTATTACAAATTGGTGGTTATATGTATGAAACATATTATGTAAAATTACTTTGCGTTATATAACTAAAAACTATTATACAAATTAGTGTTATATGTTATGCAAATGTATGATAATTAGTTAGAATATTCTTCAATCCATCAATCCGCCAAAAATCGCCCTGACAGCAATTTGTCAATCCGCTAATCTGTTAACCCGCCATTCGGTTTGTAATTTTACTCTCAAACCGTCCGAGCCGCACCGCACACACCACTAGTTCCATCTACGCTATGATAAGATCCGTTTGGACCTGAGGTCATTCCGAACAGCTGTTAACATGTGATTGGGCCCGAGGCCATTCTGTATCAAGTGTGGGCCCAAGGTCGTTTTGTATCATATGTGGACCTAAGACCATTATGATAAATGTTGGGCCTGAGGCCGTTTTGTAGACCCGAGGTCGTTCTGTAATGTGGTTTAACAAAAGTAGGAATTTATGTTATTATGCTTACTATGATGTTAGGCTCATTCATTTAAACCTCTTTACTGTAGTATTACTCATTAAGTTTCGCTCACTCCGTACTTTATATGTATGTAGGTGATCAATCTGGAGACCAATCTTAGGTCAGCCTCAAGTGTCCTTCCGTGGACCTGTTATACCAAGTCTCCAAGGTGTAACTCTTGCCCTTTTGAGATACTCTGAGTAAAGTTTGTTTTTTTGTCAAGTCACCCAAGATGCGCCTTTGTGTCGAGGCTTTAACTTTGTATTGTTAGACTTCTGTATTTTTTATTGAGTCTTGTGTATATGTGTGTGAGATATATAAGAGTTGTATATGAAGATAACTTACTAGTGTGTCGAAATGTTTTAATTGTTCCAGTTATCATATATGCACATGCTCAATGGATATTGTTATTTTGTTTTGCTTCGGTTTTGAGGCCTCGATATAATTTGAATAGTATGAAATTTTGTTTTTGAGGCCGAAGGTAATCTAAGATTACTGGCCGGTCATGATCCAAACTTTTAAGGGCGAACTTGGATCGTGACACAAATATGGAACTACAATGCCATTCCTTTCACCAAGGAACTCAAAAAATCCCCACCAATAATGCAAATTATCACTCTATACCTATGACAATCAATGGTAGCCCGAAATGTTAACAGAGAAGTATTTTCGGGTGAAAGTAGAACAATGGCTAGGATGTTAAAGTATGAGTGGAGAAGAAGGTGGCAAAGAGAGATGAGATGGGCTAGATTCAGTGAAGGATGGGATAAGAGAAAAAACCAATAGAGAAACAAAAGAAGAAAATTATTATTTTTTTGGTTATAATTTTGAATATTTATAATAATATTTTGTCTTAAAAAAATGATTTACTCTCGCATTTAATTTTAGGACGAAAATTATAATGGCGTATTATAGCCTACAAACTATAGGGGTTAGTGGTTATTTTTAAATGAAAGAGAATTATGTGCACATCACCTTTACATAAGAGGTAAACAAATATTTGTCATATTTTATTAGGTAAACAAGAACAGTAAAAACTCGAATTCATTTTCTTTCCGTCCAAATCCAAATATTCAAAAAGTTTATGAACAATTATTGTTTGGTATTGTTTTTTTGTTTTCTATTTCGTTCATTGCAAACATGAAAAATTTCTTTGGCAATCATTTGCAATTTTTTATTTTTTATTTTTTTACATTTTCTAAAATAGGCTCACTTTTTAAGAAAAACATTAAAAAGTTAAAATAAGCTTACTTTTTAAGAAAAACATTAAAAAGTTATTTACCAATTTTTGGTAAACTATTTTCACATAGAACTAGAAATAATATGAACAGCCACCATTATCTTCGTATTTGTTGTCAAAGAAGTGCAACTTTTTCTTTCTATTACTTTTTAAATTTATTTTTATTCAAAAGAAAAATAGTAAAATTTCAATGTTCATAAATGCTAAAATTTTACTGTCAAAACACAAAGATAGAATTTTGCTATTTTGTATTTTCCAATTTAAAATTTTTTATTCTCAAAATTGAAATTAAGTTATCTATTATTTTATTTTTTATTTTTTAAACACTCAATTTGAAATTTATTTATTTAAAAAGGGCGTTCTGTCCATAAATCTAACTCTAAATTTTATTTTGGCCAAAGGTTCACACTCTAAAATACTTTATCCATAAGGACAATGTAATAATCCCGATCCGTAGTTAGCTCATAATCCGTAATTAAGAATGCTAATTAAGTTTTAAGAATGAGATTATAACTCCGTTTGGAAAGTTGGTTTGTGGGCTTTTTTGGCTAAAATAGTCACAAAAAACAAAATAGGGTTTTTAATCCAATAAGACAAAACATCACATTCAACCCATAATCATTACATTCTTTCTCTCACAAAAAAGTCAAAAAAGCCAAAAAACCAAAAGTCCTTCCCAAACTAAGCTTTTTAGCCCCAGGCTAAAATAGCCAAAAAAGTCAAAAAGCCAACTCACTTTCCAAACGGAGCTTATGTGCTAATTGTGCATTTTGTATGTGTTTTGCATTCCTATATGTTAGCTGTAGGAATATCTATTCAGAATTCTGCTTTGTTCAGTTAATTGAAGGCCTTATCGGCATCCGAATATGAAATTGTCTACGCCAACGTGTTATTTAGGATTTTTAGAATTTTATGGTAAATTTAATTAGATTTCGATTCGGAGTCAAATAATTAGAATAAATTAACTATTAAGTTGAATTAACTTAGCTCTAATCACAATTAATTAACCTAAGCTAATCAAGCCTATATAAGGCCAATTTGAGCTGTAACATTCATTTACACTCATCATTCTTGAGCCAGAATGTTCTAGAGAGAGACAGAGAGAGAGAGAGAGAGAGAGAGAGAGAGAGAGAGAGAGAGAGAGAAGCAAGCTAGAGTGAGAGAAGAGGATTCAACTTGATTAATTAACAAGGAGATTGAAGGATTAAGAGGAGAAAGCTATGAACTGTGTATAATTTAGCCAGATTCAAGGAATTGAGGAGTTTAGGTAATAAATTCAACTCTTAGCATTGTCTTTGAAACATCAAATGTAGGAATTCAAGAGAATGTAGAGAATAAGAACAAGAATTGAGCTTAGAAGATAGAATTAAGATCAATTCATGCATTGCATGCATAAGTCATGATTTTTAAGTTCTAATTTCACAAATTCTTATATGCATGGGCCTAGACTTGCAAAAGTTTGAGTATCCAACATGATTTTATACTTAGCATCTCATTTACTCTTGCTTTTAAAAGTTTGAACTTAAAACATTGCATGCATGTATTAGACATAAAGTTTTGAAGAAATGGTTGAGCTTTGGACCTTGATTATACAAAATGATCTTCAATTCATGTTGTTATTTGAGTTTCTATGTGTTTTCTCAAGTTTTGGCCCAAAATAATGAGTTTTGGTACTTTGGAATTGAGTTTTGAACCTTGAAGAGCAATTTGGAAATTCTAGAATTCTGCTTAATCGCTCGAGTGATAGTTCTTTCACTCAAGCGTACTTTGCATGTTCCTAGTACTTTTGCAGTCGAGGCAGTTGGCTCGAGCAATCAAAGCTTCACTCAAGCGAACTCACCTTTGCAAGATACATGGCTCAAGCGACCAAAAGTTGGCTCGAGTGTAAATTGAGAGCATTTAGTACTTTTACAGATTTTGCAAACCACTCGAGTGACCAAAGTTGCGCTCGAACGAACTGACCTATTTTCAGAAATTTTGCAAAGGGTTTCAAAGTGCATTTTTACATCCTCATTCCCGTTTAGGTACTCTTAAGCCATGGTTTAGGCCATAATAATGAGGATACGAATTAAAAACACACTAAGAAATAAATGTAATAAGTTAAGTGTATTCGGAGCGTGTGTTTCAATGTGTATCTGTTAGTTTTTTTATTTTTTATTTTTTGATAACTCAGGTATCCCCAACCCGCTGATTAAATGTAATTTTTTTTTTTTGTTATGTGTCTGTGTAGGTCACGCGCAACCATCCGTCTGATCTATCTAAGTTATTTGTTCAGCTTCTAGAGCTATCTGTGAGTAATAACTTTGTAAAGTTATACTTAACTATAAGTATTTTCTGACTGAAATGATATGATAAGCTCTATTTTCTGAAATGCTATTTTCTGTTTGGGTGAATGATTGTCTTATTTCTGAAATGTATCGCAGCATCTTTAGCATCATGTGATATGTTATGTTATGTGTTACCTGGTACCAGGGTTTCAAGTGGGTTCCATTTATGGAACTGATTATGCATAATCAACTATATGATCTGCAGGTGGGTCTTTATAACCATCTCGTGTGTATATGGGTCTTTATGACCATCTCATGTATCTATAGGTCTTTATGACAAATCTGATTTGTTAGCGCTAATGGATGTACCATGTATGACTGTTTACAAGTCTGAATAAGTATATGAATCTGTTTTTGATCTAAATTCTAATTTCTGAATCTGTTAAGAACAGCATTCATGAAATCTTTACTTTGTTGTTATTCACTAGGCTCCAGCTCACTGTTTAGTATGTATGTAGGTAATCAGGTGCATGACCAGGCTTGAGACTTCCAGTCTGGATCTGTTCTGTTAGCCAACCACCGTGCCTCACGAAGAGGTTCTCGATTAATGGTTGTGGTCAAGTTTGTGAACCAGTCTTAAGCTTTATTTTCTTTTGTTTTGGCATGGATAACTTTTGTGCAATATGTATTAGGGCTAAGTCCCTTTGTCTATCTATACTGGCGATGACGCAAGTTGACGTCATAATATATGTATATAAAATTTTAAAATTTTTCTATCTTATATAAGTTTGCCCAACTCTATTGACTATTATATATTTGATATTTGCTTCCGCTAGCCTCATAAATTTGCTAATCAGTTCATAGGCCTTCAGTAATCCCAGGGTTACTAGACAGTTATGATGCTAAACCTATAAGGGTGGGTTTAGGTTGTGACAGACAAGCTCCTCCAAAATGACCAAATTACCCATATATATATATACCAACCAAACCATACATTTCTCAAATGAAATTGTCTCTCTCTCTTTCTCTCTGTTCTCTTTTCGATCTAAACCCTAGTCTGCACCATCACCGTATCCTCTCTGCCTTCGCCGTTGTTGACTCACCTCTCTCTCTCTCTCTCAATATTCTGAAGACTCTAGACGGAAGATGATGCAGAACAGAGATGGTGGTGGTGGTGGTGGATTCGTCGCCGTTGTAGATCGAATCGAGATATTTACATAAATCAACACCGCCGATTTGGCTCTCTCTCTCTAGTGTCGTTGCCACCACAACTATCACCATTGTTCTTGTCGAAGGCATATCTTGGTTAGGGCTTCAGATTGAAGCCAAAATATGCCGCGAGATTCAGATCAAAGTCAAACTAAAGTTGCGATGAATAATCACAAGCCATGAAACTCATTTTTATTCTATTGTCGGATATCTGTTGTGATTTATTTTGTATTTTTTGTATCATTGATTTGTTGTTGTTGGGCTTCAAGTTGTTGTTGTTGTTCTCTCTCTGACTTGTTATTGTTCTATCTGTTCTTATTTTTGTTCTATCATTGACTTCTGATTTATTTTGTATTTTTTGTATTGATGCATTCTAGGTGTTTGTTGGAAGTCCACATAGGAGTGGTGTAGATTACTATGAAGGCATTGGTTATGGGGCTTGGGGTAGTGGGTATAGTGGAAATGGATATGGTCTTGGGGCAACCAGTGCGTGGGAATATCCCACTTTTTTGCCTTACTTGGTTTCGTCGTCAAGACATCATGATTCTTATTCTAGTAGCAAACTTCACTTATTTTATATGATGCATATTTTTTCTTTTTGTCTCATTTGTTTTTTCTTATTTTTGCCATTGTGACTGATATTTGATGTTCCCTTCATTGGCTTTGTAATCCTAGACTAAAAGTTTCTAATGTTATCAACAAAGGGAGTCGGACACATAAAATTAAGGAGAGAGGATGAGAGATAAAGTGAATCTGGGGAGTGAAAATTAAAAAGATAGGGAAAATGTTTAGTACATAGATAAGAATATGAATTGTTATTTGAATAATTAAAAAAATGAACAGATAAAAAAATTGGATAGGTACAATTTATACAGAAAAAATTTGAACAAATAAAAATTGAATAGATAAGAGTACAAATTTGATCAAATAGTTAAAAAATTTAACAGATAGATATAAATTTGAACAGATAGTAAATAAATTTGAACAGATAGTCAACGAAAATTCAACAGATAGTTAGAAAAATTCAACAGATAGATAGTGGGTAAAATTAGAAACAAAATATCTTTCAAAACTAATAAAATGATTTCTCACTAAACTATTTCAAAAATGATGGACTTCTTACCAATAAATATTTACTAGATCTAACGACTTAAATAATTATTAGATTGAACTTTTTAACAATTTTTTTCTTTCAAAAATAATAAAATTTCACATTCATAGATATACTAAAACTTTTACTATCAAATAGCTACATAGGTGTTGGCTTATTTTTTCTATGAAGAAAAATATCATAAATACGAGCGTGCCAGTAAGGATTGAAAAATCCTTACAGATTAAATTCAAACCAATTATTAAGCGATTGTGTTGACAGTTCTTTTGCCTCAATGAAGAGGACTTCAAAATTGCCAAGAGAATGAGGGAAACGGAGAAAGATGAGTTGAGTGGACAATCGAGGTGATTGAGTGAACAATAAAACTAACTATTAATTTACCTTTACTCATGTGCTTCAAAAAGGAAGTGTATAAAATAAAGTGCAAAAAATTTACCTCTACCCCTATGCTTTGAAAATGAAATACATAAAATAAAGTGCAGAAAATTAAGTATAGGAAATATGAATCACAATAAAATTATAAATCAATTGTCTTTGATTTGAGTTTTGGATCCTTTACAATGTAGCCATGAATGGCTATTTGTAGGCAAACATTTGTAGGAAAAAAATTATCTAAACTACCCACTCTTCCATCTCCTCCATTTCATCATCCATGATCTTCCATAACTTCCTTCAACCTTTATTTCATGCTCCATGTTCTCCACTTCATTCTCCATCATCTTTCCACATTTCATAACTTCTCATAACCTCCAAATGAGCAGGAGGGTGTCATATGTCCTGCAATTATATAAATAATAAACAATAAAATTACAAATTTATGGTGCCAACATTACCTCGCGCGGCCATTAAAAATGATTTGAAGGGCCGAACCAAGCACATGACTAATCTAAGCAATAAAGTGATTTGAATAATATCAACAAAGTGCTTCGAATGATATAATAACACCAATAAAGTGCTTCGAATGAGCATGAAATTATAACTGGATGTCTCGAATTATATATATGCTTTGAATGAATATTACATATGTTCTTTGAATTGGCATCAATCCTTTGAAGGAAATTAAACAATTTTGTTTTACTCGTACTTTAAAAAATTAGAAAACTTGAAACCTTTTGAAGTAGGTTGATGTTGCTTGCACTTAGAATCATTCAGAACCTTATATTTTCATGATTCATCTTAACAAGTTATTACACATACTAGCTATTATGGACTAATAACAAGCTTTGAAGGTGGTATAGAGGACCAAAAATCACCCTTTTATAGTCAAAGAGTTTATAAATAACCAAATTCATCATTCAAAGGTCTTGCAGCAAAGCTTCGAAAGATCAAAACCACCCTTGAAGGTTGGAGACATTGACATAGGACAAACATCACCTTTTGAAGACACTTACAATGAAGTTTCAAGGGGCCAAAACCTCTCTTTGAAGGTCAAGAGTGATGCTAGAGGAACAAACTTTGTTTCGAAAATGTCACCACACACTTTAACAAAAACTTTGAGGGAGACCTTTAGAGCTTCAAATGTGTGTTTTCAAAGCCAACATGTGTTCTTTATGGATGCAATGCATCATATGTCATAGAACTTTATGTTTGCATGCAACCCCAAATAACATCATACATTTACAAATTCATTGTAGGCCAAGTTAGGAACACTTAGCCAATCTATTTGACATAAACATATGTCTAGGAATATAGACATGTGACTTTCAAAGTGTAAACAACAAACAATTCTGCATGAAAAAATATTTTTTGGGGTGGCTACTATTAGTAATGGACCAATATCATGCTCAGAGGTGTCAATAACATATGAAAATCATGCTTCGAAGAAGTCAATAGCGGGCCAAAATCATGCTTTAAAGGCACTCGTGGCATGTTTCATAGGCCTATGAAACTTGAAAGCTATTTCAAGAAGACTAAAATACCAAAAAATGTGGCTTCAATACAAAAACCATTAATATTAACATTGATTAGTAAATTACTTCGAAATATATAATGGTGTGGTAATGAAGCATGCCAATACATATGGCATGTGACTAACATTCGAAGGTATTTATTTATCAAACTAATAATTGGCTTTTTTTTCCCATGTAAATCCTCGAAGGTAATATACTCAAACCAATAATTGGGTAAATACTTAAAGATTAAACCAAAATTTGGTTTCTCATCTTGAAATATAAAATACCAAACAAACTGACTTTGTGAATTTTACAAAAAGTTCTTTTGCTTGGTATGAGTAACAAAACAAACTTGCTTAAAATACCATTATAACACCAACAAAGTGGTTCGAATAACATATTCGGCCATTTAACATAATGATCATGTAATAAGTAGCCGCTACACACTAGAACATTCTCTCATCTTACAATATGCTTCTAAATTTCAAAGAGACAAACCAAAATTAGGCAATTTTATATATGCATGTACATATTTATTCCAAAGTAATCTTACTCCATGATATGATTTGAAGCTTTATAAAGCTTCGAAGGTGAAGTAATCAACCTTCGAAACAACTCTTGATGCTTTGAATGTATCTTCGATGCTTTGATTGTGTACATATAAGTCACCAAATGTTTACAATTTTGTCGGTTTAATGTAAGAGCCATTGTTCAACTATAACCGAAGCACACATGTTGTCATTATTTTATGCCTTTAAAAAAAAATTGGCCATCAATTTGAAAAGATAAGTCATTCTTAACCACTGATTTAAATACATAGGCTTTTTCTAGCCAAGTTCAACATTTCAAACGGCTAAGTTGTTCTTTAGTGCATCAAACTCATCAAAACAATGCTTAAAGAAGATTGTTTTATTAGCCATTTTATCAAAAATAAATTTTTATGTGAACCACAAATCCAAAAAGGATTTTGAACACTAAGAACTATAATACAAGATGTCCTTAAAAATTCAAACAACTTAACATTTTGAATAATTTCAAAAAATTAAGATTCATGAACATTAAATTGTTCATCATTCTTAGTCATGTTTGGCTTGAGAACATGTTATTTGGCCAAATAACTTTCATCATTCATTGACAAATGGGGTTGTTTTTATATTTTATCCATTAATGGATTATGAAATCCTCTATGTGAGTTTCATCATTTCTTGGTCTATTGGGTTGTTCCATTTTAGCCATTAATGGCTTAAGAAAATCCTCCATACGAGTTTCATCATTTTTTGGCTTAATGGGCTGTTCCATTTTAGCCATTAATGGCTTATGAAAATACTTCATAGACATCTTATTTCTATGGTTTGACTTTCTAAGAATGAGTTTTTCAACCCCTGAGTCTTATATGGAACATTATTTTTAACATGCTTGGCTCAACAACAGGCCTTTTAGCCATGTTATTTTCATAAATTGGCTTTTTTAAAATGAGTTTTTTGACCCCTCGAACCATTGATGAAACCAACTCTTTGCTTTTGCTTTTTTCAACCATGGAAAAATTCTGAAAAAAATTTACCAATTCTGGCCACTAAAGCCTCAGTTAAAGACTTGATAGTGAGAATTAACAACTTATCATTCCATTGACGAATTTTTATATCAAGTTGATGAATTTCTCAAGTTAAATGGTGTTTTTTTTCTTCCACTAAATAATATTGTAAAGGCTAAAACTTTATTTCATCAAGAAAATGAATATCTTATTAAAGATCCCAAATTTTTTGTTTACGCCAAAAGATTTCATCTAGGCTATTTAGAATGGATGAATCAAATTCATCATTCATTTTTTACACTTAACGTTCCACCGAGCGTGCAAAAAATCGTTGGCTTATTTTTCCTACAAAGGAAAATATCATAAATGCGAGCGTGTTAGCAATAATTGAAAAATCCTTACAGATTAAATTTAAGCCAATTATCAAGTAATTGTGTTGACGGTTCTTTTGCCTCGATGAAGAGGACTTCAAAATTGCCAAGTGTAAAGAAAAGAAAAATTCAAAGAAGGAGGGAGATGAAGAAAGTTGATTGAGCGGACAATCGGAATGATTGAGTGAACAATCAAACTAACCATTAATTTACCTCTACTCATATGCTTCGAAAAGGAAATGCATAAAATAAAGTGCAAAAAATTTGCTTCTACTCCTCTGCTTTGAAAATGAAGTGCATAAAATAAAGTGCAAGAAATATAAATGATAAGAGAAATATAAATTAATTGTCTTTAGTTTGAGTTTTGGATCCTTTATAATGTAGGCATGAATGACTATTTATAGACAAACATTTGTAGAAAAAAAACTACCTAAGACTACCTACTCTTCCACCTCCTCCATTTCATCCTCCATGATTTTCTATAACTTCATTTAACTTTCATTTGATACTTCATGTTTTCCACTTTATTTTCCATCATCTTTCCATATTTCATAACTTCTCATAACCTCCAAATGAGTAGGAGGATGCCACATATCCTACAATTATATAAATAATAAATAATAAAATTGCAAATTTATAGTGCCAACAATAGGCTATCCAATGAAATATCGCATTTGCTTGATAACAATTCTTAAAAATATCAAATTTTATTAGTATTTAAAAAATGAATTTCATAATAATTTTTTGTGATGACATATATTTTAAAATTTAAATGTGAAATCTGGCCATAATGGTTATTAATAGGAAAAAAATATAAAATTAATTACACATTGAGAGTCACGAGTAAATTTCGGCATAATAAGGGCATGTTCGGTAATAATTTCATTTTCAATTTATATTTATAAAAATAAAAAAAGTTGTCATAAAAACTTGTTTGATAATTTTTTTTGGTTTATAAATGGTTGTCTTAGTTTGTAAATTTGAGGAAAAAATGTAAATTCAAAAAATAAGTTTACGTTGGTTTTTAAATAGAAATTTAATAATTTGACTAACAATTTTTTTTTCAAATAATTTTTTTCAAATATTTTTTTTTCAATTAAATTTTTTTTTCCAATTATAATGTGTATAATCCCATTATTATAAATAATAAAAAATATATATAAATATTTTAGATCTGAACAAACATATTTTTTAGTTTATGCTTTTAATTTTTTTAAAATATTTTATTCAAACCCAATGCTTTTACAATTTATATTTTTCTAAAATAAGCAAAAATTAGTTTATAAGCATAAATAAAAAATATTAACGCTACCAAAGCTTTATCAAATAAATGAGTCCTTTCAAAAATTGAGCTCTCTTTAAGCCTCGTTTGGCAAGTGATTTTTTTAGTTAAAAAGTTACTAAAAAAATTAAAAAGTAAACAACTTATATTAAAAAATCAAAAATTCTCTTATTTTTACTTTTTGTATATCTTTTCATAAAGAATCAAAAAATCATTCTAAATATATTAGTTTTTTTATATTATATTTTAATTAAAAAATCAAAAAAAATTATTAAAAAAATCTGTTCCAAACGAGGCGTTAGCTGTGTGAAAAGTCAGTTCCGTTCCACGTCGCCACCAACCGGTGGTAATATTAACTATTCCATGTGATTTATTTTTTATTTTTTTTCCCGGTGAAACTGTGAATTCAACTTATTAGAACATCTCCAATGCATCCTCCATAACTTCAAATATGAAGGATTTGCTCCTCCAACCCATCCTCTAAATCCATCTCTATTTGGGAGGAAGATGAGTTGATCCTCCATATTTGGAGGGAGGATGAAAAATAGAGGATGCCCTCCAAAATACTATTCATTCTATATTTTTTATCATATTACAAATAACTTTTAATATGTAAATTTAATTTTTATAAAATTGACATCAATTAAAAGTATGAAATCATACCTTTAAAATGAGTACAATATTAAATATATTTTACAAAAATTTTAAAATTAAATATTTGTTAATGAACAAAAATTACTTTTTGATGAAGGGAAGATGAAGGGTTGTGAAGGTTTGTTGTTGGAGTTTGAATGAATAGTAACATCCTTTATATTTACTTTTTGAATAAAAAAATTTATTTTCATCCTCTTAGTGAGAGGATTGGGTTGCATCTCCAACGGTGAACTTCTTTTTCACCAAATCTGAGTAAAAAATGACTCATTTCACCAAATCTGATATCACTAGCTCCAACGGTGCATCAAATCCCGTGGGGCAACTGGTTGGTCGACTGGTGGGTCGACCGATAAGTGTAAATTTTTTTTTTTTTTTTTACCCTTTTGAACTGTTTGAACCCACCTTTGTGAACCGGGGAAAGGGGCGACCGGTTGGTCGACCGGCGGGTCGACCGGTCAGCCAATTTTTTTCTTTTTTTTTTTCTTTTTGTTTCCCTCCATTTCTGTTCCCAATTCTTTTTCCTATTTCTGTTTCCCTCCATTACATATATGTCTGGCATATGGATTATGTTCTCATATAAACCCATTATCCATATGCCAGACAACTCCACACAACTGAGATGATCATAGCTTAAACAAAACAGAGCATAATGAATACCTTCAAATTCAAATCCATGATATTGACTTCATTTTCATCCTCTTCTTCTTCCTCTTCCTCTGATGATGATGAATATATTGTCACACTTTTAGGAGCTTATGAGCAGAATAATACTAGTATGCTTCAGATTCTTAAGTCAAGTGATAGCTCAAAGAAAATAGGTGGTTCTGTTGTAGGTCATAGATATATACACAAAGATAGAAGGCAGGGTCATGACAGATTGTTTGCAGATTATTTTGCTGCAAATCCAGTGTATTCACCTACAATATTTTGGAGACGTTTTCGAATGCGTCGTCCTTTGTATCTACGCATTTTGAATGCAATCCAAGCACACAATTCATATTTTGTTCAAAAACAAGATGCAGCTTATGTACTTGGATTATCTCCCCTACAAAAAATGACTTCAGCGATGAGAATATTATCGTATGGTGTCGCAGCAGATGCAGTTGATGATTACATTCGTATTGGGGAAAGCACTGCAATTCAAAGTTTGCAACAATTTTGTAATTCAGTGATTGAAATTTTTGGAGAAGAATATCTAAGATCTCCGACGCCAACTGACATTGCTAGATTACTTGCTATTGGGGAGGTTCGGGGGTTTCCTGGCATGTTGGGAAGTTTAGATTGCATGCATTGGGAGTGGAAAAATTGTCCAAAGGCATGGCAAGGTCAATATGTAGGCCATCAAAAAAAGCCAACCATTATTCTTGAAGCAGTAGCATCTTATGACTTATGGATTTGGCATGCATTTTTTGGAATGCCTGGCTCACACAATGACTTGAATGTGTTGGACCGATCGCCTTTGTTTTCTGATCTTGCGCAAGGTAAAGCTCCCCCTGTCTATTACACAATTAATGGACATAGTTACAATATGGGTTATTACCTTGCTGATGGTATATACCCTCAATGGGCAACATTGGTTCAAACAATTTCTTCTCCTCAATGAGCAAAGAGACAACATTTTGCAATGATGCAAGAGTCTGCCAGGAAAGATGTAGAGCGGCCATTCGAAATCCTTCAATCTCGATTCGCAATTATAAGTGGTTCTGTAAGTTATTGGGATTCGAAAATGCTTGCCAACATAATGAAGAGTTGCATCATATTACATAATATGATTGGCGAAGATGAGAGAGAAGAGCACCTTGATTTCAATTATGATATTTCATCAATCAACACACCAGTGCAACTTTCCTCTACTCCTACCAATGACTTCCAATCATTTTTGTCTCGTCATTTAGGTATTAGAGATAAGGATGCATATCATGCCCTCCGTAAGGATTTAGTAGAACATATGTGGCATCTTCATGGTGAACACTAAATTCACCACATCAATACATGTAATTTTGTTTATAGTTTTGGAATGGAAGATTCTCTTGTTTGTAATCTTCATTATGATGCACTATATTAACTAAGTAATTCAGAAGTTACGTGATGATGTGCTGTTGTAATATTCAATCTTTGATATTCAGAATTGTGCAGTGTTCAGTTCATGACAATTACAAATGATAATATACATAACTTAATCAGTTACAAATGATAATTTCACATAAAATTAATATAATTTTCTTAAATTCTGTGTTGATGTGCCACAAATGATAATACCAAATCCATTTATGCACATTTCATAATCATGTCTTAAATGATAATTTAATAATAATATATTAAATTATTGATGTTCATGTGCATAATCATAATGTCATCAATTACTGATGTTGAAGTGCATAATCATAATGTTTTCTTTTACTGATGTTGATCTGCATAATCATAATTTAATAATAATGTCTTAAATTAGTATTCTTAATTCAAGGTCAATTCTTAAATTACTGCATAATCATTATTTTTGCATATACAAATTTATTGATATGGCATTGATTTACTGATGTTGATCTTGCCATTCATTTATTACTTCACTTAAAATGCATTCAACATACATAGTTAAAAAATACATAATAAGCCATTCATTTAGTCAGTAGATAAATGCATTCCACCTACAAATCATAATGTCTTCAATTATTTATGCACACATTGCATACATTTGAACCACCTACCATTCATTTTACACACACCACCTACCATTCATTGAATGCATTCCATCTACCATGCCTCATTTTACACACTGCATACGGTTGTTGAGTATTAATTTCCTCACCACCTACCTCAAGAATGGAGCCTCTATATCAGCTCAAAATTATATACAAACCTGCCATCAAAAAATTAACAACCTTCATTGAATATCTCTGCCCACAGATTGCTTGTCTGTCCACAGATTGCCTCTAAGAACACAGTCAGTGTATTCCCTCCACCACTACCTTCAAATTCGGCTTAACCAAAATCTAATCCCAAACTCTGCATATTCAGTGTAGTGTAAGTGTGAATCCACAGACTGAGCAAGGGAAACCATTTGAATCAAGAAAGGCAGGAACAGAAACAAGAAGGCAGCATCCAAGAGGTAGTATGTTGCATGGTGAAAGGCACGGGTCAACTGGTTGGTCAACCGGCCCTGTTTTTTTTTTTTTTTCTTTTTTCTTTCAGTGTGTATGTTGTATTTGTTCAATTTTATGTTTTATTTGTTCAAGTTTAACTTTCTCAAGAGCATGAAATTCATGTTTGAATCAAACTTTATGTTCAATATTTTAAAACATAAAATTGTTCAATATTTTAAAAATTAACAGAACTGTATGTCCAATTACTGATGTTGTTCAACTTTAACTTTCTCAATATTTTAATCAAACTTTCTGTGGTACTGGCATATGATGATTTTTAGGATTATTCATACAGAACTGTAATTCATACAGAATAGAGAATATGTTGAAAGTCAACATAGAATATGAAAATGAACTCCCTATTGATTTGAAGGCAACACAGAACTGTAATACAACAAATGAATAGCAAATGAATAGAGAATGTGTTGTATGAATTTTCAACTCCCTATTGACTTTCATAGCATATTAAGGCAACACATTCATACAGAACTGTAATTCATACAGCATATTCACTATTGACTTTTACGGTAATTAAAAAAACATGTAATATGAAAATAACATGTAATTAGTATGCATACTGAAATATGGTAATGTTTTTCCATTTTAATATGCATTATAATATTAAAACTATATTCATTTGAAATTCAACAGATTTTGACATCATGCCTAGAACTAAAAGAGCGAGAGCACAAGTTGGTGAAAGTTCTAAGCCTCCATGACGCGAAGAACAACAGCCTCAAATTCAGTCATATCCTACTGCTAATTTTCTCAGTGAAAGTCATGCACTAGCCTTTCCAAACTTCTCTAGCCGACCGATTGTAACAGGGAGGAGGGTAAATCTTCCATCTCAATATGATGCACTATTAATTAGTAAACTTGAAGCAATGGGATGGCTAAACTTAATTAATTTGCCCCAAAAGGTATATCCACGGCTGGTATCTCTATTTTATGTTCACCTAAGAGGTACTCAAGAAGAAGATGGAAATTTGACTCTTTTGTCATATGTAAAAGGAAAGGGTATACAGTTTGATATTCCTACTTGGGCAAGCATTATTGGAGTTGAGTTAGGTGATGAAAATATTCATTTTCAGATTGAGGCTGAGTTAGCTAATATCGTTGGTAATGCTACTGATGTCTATACTACTATTTGTCGGAACAGATTTACTGGGACTAGTTTACAAGCAAGACATTTAAAACCTTATCTTCGGATTCTCCACCGGTGGATTATAGAAAATGTCACTCCAAAAAATGGACATCATGATGCGGTCCCATATTTTAATGCCTATTTGTTATACTGTTTTGAAGTTGATCAGATGTTAGATTTGTGTTACATAATTATGAAAGAAATGATACTGGCAAATCAAGGTCAATTCACGGGTCGGTCATTACTGTTTGGGCCACTCTTAACAAAAATTTTCAAACATTTTAAGGTTCATCTTGTAGATGAAATGGATATCAAAATCCGTTTACCAATTAATCAGTATACAGTGACCCGTGCTGGTGCAGCCTCCAATTTAATGGGAAGTGTTAATGCTCCAGAAGATTCAGAAGATGAAGTCCCAGAAGATGATGCTCCAGAAGATCCTCATGCCAATGTGATGCCATCAACTGAACAACCTCAATATTGGACTGAGTTTTTGGCCATGGAAGAACAACGTTATAATCAATGCGTTCAATGGGAACATCAAATGGCTAATCAGGTCAATTCGTTGGGTACTCAGTTTGATACATTTGCCACTGCACAGAACTCATTAATTCAACAATTTGGTGATTTTCGTGTGGACATTGAGCATCGCGTAAATGACATATACCATCACTACTACCCTTTCTCCACCACCACCACCAGATAATGACTGTTGATGTGTTTCACATTATGTATTTGTATTGTTTTGTATTTTGTTATTTCAACAACCTTTTGTTGGGTCAATTTGTTAAAGAGGACGCCATTAATTAAAACCTATTCAGTTATGACCATTGGCCTATGCAATTATTATCACTTTATATTGTAGTTTTTCATTTTAATGCCTAGTTGACAAAGGACATGATTATGTACATCCTGAAAATACTACAAAAAGGTCATTATCTAGTTATGATTCCTCTGATACAAATCATGTTATAGTAGTCAATGACTTCACTTTAAATATCATTTTAAAGAAGACGAGGTTAATTAAAAAAAAAACACACATTGAACTACAGGCCAAAGATCTCCCTATGCAAAAAACATGGCAACAATTAGATATTGAACTTGAAATATGGCAAAAATACGTATCGGGGGAAATTCATAAAACCAATAAAACTAACCAATACAAGTTAGACGTAATATTTTTAAATAATAAAACCAATAGATGAAACCCACAAATACGGAACCTTTCAAGGCAATCTATTAGTTGTTCGAAATAAAATCTGTCGTTGAAGATCTTCATAGTACGCCCTTTGCATAGGATTTAAAATTGTCATGTCCATTGACATAATTTTATGATCTTCATTTCGTTGTTCTCTTTCATTCATCATAGATAGGAGTTTTAGTTGTTCCTCTCTATCTTCGGCCCTTCTTCGACGCTTTGCAGCCTTCTGCTCACGGTCTATCGCCTTTTGTTCATCTCGCTGAATAGTTCTAGTGGAGATAGTTGATAACACTTCAACAATTTTAGATTGGTTGGCAGCCATTTCATCAAATCTACTATCGTGCGTTGTTTGATTCTTCAACTTCTCTTTTGCTGCCTTAGTACCAATTGGTCGTATTGATGTATTAGATGGTTGTTCGTGCACCGCTTTATTCTGGTTGGATTGAGAAGCCTCATATTCACTTGGTGGATTCGAACATGGATCAGCATGTTGCGTGCTTCTTTTTTATCGAAATTCATCCCACTTACAACTTTGGTGCAAAATCTCCCAACATGTATCAAATGTAAAGGGTTTTTTCTGTATTGCATGATACATCCGCTTTGCTTCAATGACCTACAAAAAAAAATTACAAAGATTTCAATAACAAGTATACATTTAAAAAAGAAAATTGATATTTAATAACACAAATAAATTTTACCATATCTGCCTCAGTTGTTCCACTTTGTTGCCCCAGTTGGATTTGTTCAAGAAAACCACAGAATTTATTAATTGCCTTTTGCATGGTAGACCAACGGTGAGTCAAAGAAATACGATTTCGTTTTGATTCACTGCTCAATTGTGAATTAAAATAAACAAGTACTTGTTCCCAAAATATAGCCATAGTCTGACTATTACCAGTAATGGGATCTTGAGAGACTGCTAACCAAGATCTACATAAAGTTTCATCTTCTATAATTGTGAATGCTTTACCACGAGAAACACGAGAAGTTTTTGAAATAAAATGATTATCACTGTTCTGCGTGTTCTGTTCTCGTGAAGATTCCGACATAAAATTAATATGAGTGCTGTGCTCAAACATTTGTGATTCCTCAAACATTTTGAAATCTTCCATAGTTTAGAAAAAATACAATACACTTACTGAAAAATATTGTAATGATATAAAGCTCAAATTCAGAATCAGATAATTTAATCAGATAATATTAATTAAAATTTCAAGGGAAACAAATATCTAATGACATAAAAGAAAAAAAATTCACAACATATAAATGCTATTCTAAAAATGAAATACTCTGTCAGCTTGATATAGAAATCAGATCTATTTTATAGAGCACATCATCAATGGTAAATTTTCAAAATACTCTGTCCATCCAACGGTAAATTATTGTAACGGCTAGTTGTGAAATATGTATGTCAAATATATAGGGAATTTAAATTTATATCACCCTTCAAATTATTTATAATCCACAAATTAACCTATGTCCAAATAAACTAGCTCAAACAAGTTAAAACCAACCAACTCAAACCCGTTTTTGCTAGTTGTGCACTGTAACCGAATTGCCCAACCCGGTCAACCGGGTGGCTGACCGGTTGCTCTCCAACGGTCACGCGAGGCAGCAGTTCAAACCAACCAGTTCAAACCAACCAGCTGAGGATTCAAATGAACCAGTGGCTTAAATGGTGCACCAGTCGACCGGTTGGTCAACCGACCGGGCAACCGGTTGGTCAACCGACCGGGCAACCGGTTGGTTGACCGGTTCCTCCCTCCAACGGTCACACACAGTGTTTTGGTAAAATCTGTATGTTGTTTTCAGTTTGATGAATTGTTTGGTGAAATTTCAATTTGATATCGATTTTGTACAACCGTTGAAGTATCAAACGGTAACTTTTTCATCAAAATTTAAATTTAATGTCAACTTTGGCGAACCGTTGGAGATGGTCTTAGAAGTCAACGATGTGCATGAAACTCTTTTTCATTTAGGGATTTCTTGTGAGGCTTTTCCCAAACTATGCCTCTTTTGCATGGTATTTCCCAAACTAGGCCTACTTTTGACGGATTTCCCAAACTAAGCTAAAGCGCTATTACAAATCGCGCTTTCACTGTTTGGAGCCCAAAAGTTGATGAATAGTGAAGGTGCTATTGTGAATCACAATTTTAATTAAGAAAAAGTTGTTTCAAATAGCAATTTTAATGTAAATTTTTTGTGTGTATAAAACGCTAATCTGAATAGCGCTTTATTTGTGGATTTGTTTTGGAAATAAAACGCTATTCCTAATAGCGATTTTACTGTTCATTATATAAAACGCTATTCTAAATAGCGAGTTTACTGTTCATTTCTTTTGTGAAGAAAACGCTATTCTAAATAGCGTTTACACTGTTAAACTGCAATTGAGAACGCTTTCAGTGTTCATTTCTTTCTTGGTAAGCAGATTATTGTTTAATATTTTGTTTTTTTTCCTGTTGTCATTGTTTTGGTGATAATGTGATTCATAAAATTCTATTGGCTTTACTAAAGCCATTGTCATGTTAAAATTTGTTTTTTTTTCTTTTGTTTTTGTTTTGGTTTAGAAGGTGTAATTCAGAAATTTTACATAATATGAGAAAAACCTCTTTTCATATATTTATTTTACATAATATTTTTCATATATATAATTTTAAAATCATATTCATTTAGATATTATTAAGCCAATCATGTTCATTTACAAAAGTCATGATTTCACTATTCATTATTTTAAGCATGGATTGAAACCACACTTTCCCTGTTCATTTAAATTAGATTTAATTTTTTTTTGTAAATATTTTTTTTCTGTTGTCATTGTTTCGGTGATAATGTAATTCATAAATTTTGTTTGGCTTTACTAAAGCCATTCTCATGTTAAATTTTTTATTTTTTCTTTTGTCTTTGTTTTGGTTTAGAAAATGTAATTCAAAAAATTTTTTGGTCTTTACTAAAGCCGTTTTCATGTAAATTTTTTTTGTTTATTGTTTTGTGTTTGTTTTGGGCTAGAAAGTGATAATGTAATTAATAATTTTTTTTTTGCTTTACTAAAGTCGTTTTCATGTAAATTTTTTTTTTCTTTGGTCTGTGTTTTGGGTTAGAAGGTGTTATTCAAAAAATTATTTTGGCTTGACGAAAGCCGTTTTCATTTAAATACACATATATATTTATTCTTTTGTCTTTGTTTTGGGTTAGAATGTGAGAATGTAATTTAGAAAATCAGTTTAGTAAAACCGTTTTGTACCCATTTTCATTAAAAAAAAATATTTTTTTGTTTCGTCTTTGTTATGGGTTAGAAGGTGATATGCATGCTCTACAGTCCGAAGCACATCCACACACTGTGCAGCTCGACGAGCAATGACGAAGGGTGAGACGCGAAGACCACCGCAGAGTAGGCCAAGAAGACGAAGGCCGCAGCGAGAGCTCCTAAAATAAATTTTGTCAACATTTTTGTAATAAAACTTAATACATAATATACGAAGTCACTAATTTACTAAATACTCATACAGGCATGAAAACAACATAACTGAAGTTGCAAATGTAATAGTTTTCAGTTACATAGGTAGTACAGACATAATTCTCCCACAAAAATACATTCTGGACACCATGAACTGAACACACATTACATACATCCTGGACACCCTGAACTGAACACACAATACATAAACATAACAGTTAGACCGACAAACACCTAATTCATGACCTAATATTGCATATTAATAGCCACAACATTTGACAGACACAATACATAAACATAAACATAAACATAACATAACAGTTATACTTACTGTAACACAGACATTACATATTAATGCATGACCTAATATTGCCGAAGTGTAGACATTAACACCTAATTCGCGCTTAAATCGGCAGGTGGCTCAGAGTTTGAATAATCTGAAAGCTCAGCGCCAGAGACAAGCTCAGGATCCTCCATGATACCCTTGATAGCCGCAACATTTGGTTCTGTTCTGTTCTTTTGGGCATCTTTTTTAACTATGTATAGCTGCATATCGCGGGCTAACCTACGGCGCATTTGAGAAATCTCACGTTGTAGTCTTTCACATAGTCGATCAACATTATCAGGATCTTCCTTTTGGATCTCAACAGAATGTGCTTTTGGCACCTTCAGTCGATTTCCCCGACATAATCTTTCCATTTGCACTCGCTCTATAAATAGTGCGGGCCACTTCAGAAGTCTAGCGTTTGCTAAACCATATCCTGTTTGATTATCTGATGGAGAATGGCTCCTCCATCAAACCACATGGATCTCGATAGTACTTGGGCATGACAAAATGTCGCTTCCCAAACCTATCATGATAAGCACAAGAGGCATTTAACAAAGCAAATGGTGTTTCATCTTCAGCATCGCCACTTCCCCTTCCCCCTCCTCGTCGTAAACTGTCACCCCTTTGCAAGTTCCTACCACCTCTGCGATTCCCACTCCCTCTCATGAACCATGTAGCGATGCTAATTTTTTAAAACAAATGAATGATAATTTCGTAGGGCGAAATGAGTTATAAGGTTATATCTTCACCTTTAGTCGTTTATATAGTTGGTTATGAACGGCTTTAAAAAGATGCCTCTGCATGACAATCCCACATATACGAACAAGGTATGAGTTGTCACTAGAATGAAAAAACAGAGTAAAGCAAATACTGTGTACCAAGTCAGGTGACTTGACAATCCATCTGCATATACCGACAAAGTAAGGGCATGCTCACTGTAAGGTAAATCAGTGAATTCACTGTTGCCATGTGACTTTTTGAATTGAAAATCCCACGTATATCAATAAGAGATGAGTTGTCACTGTAATAAAAAAATCGAGCAAAAAATCGAGAAAACCAAAGCATATGCACCAAGTCACATGACTTCATAATCCATCTGCATATACGAACAAAATAAGGGCATGCTGACAGTAAGGTAAATCAGTGAATTCACTGTTGCCATGTGAGTTTCTGAATTGAGAATCCCACATATATCAATAAGAGATGAGTTGTCACTGTAATAAAAAAAATCGAGCAAAAAATCAACTTGACCAAAGCCTGTGCACCAAGTCACATGACTTGACAATCCATTTGCATATACGGACAAAATAAGGGCATGCTCACTGTAAGGTAAAGCAGTGAATTCACTGTTGCCATGTGACTTTCTGAATTGAGAATCCTACATATATCAAGTAGAGATGAGTTGTCACTGTAATAAAAAAATCGAGCAAAAAATCGAGAAAACTAAAGCCTGTGCACCAAGTCACATGACTTGACAATCCATCTGCATATACGGACAAAATAAGGGCATGCTCACTGTAAGGTAAATCAGTGAATTCACTGTTGCCATTCGATTTGAATATTCAATTTGTAATATTTTGGGAAACATTTACAATCTCAACTTTTGAAATCAACTTTAAAATGATGGTGGATCTTGTGAGTGAAACGTGGGTTAGGTAGGAGTACTTGGCCACCAATGTTTGTGAATATCATAGTGCATTCATATCTGTCCAGAAAACTGGTGCATTCAAATCTGTCTGGAAAACTGGTGTTACACAGTAATGTCGGAAGTGTTGTTCTCTTTGGGTATAAATCCGAAAATTAACAAATCAGCATCATTAGAACTGATTACAATTCTAGTTTCTATACTAAGAGAATCGTCAATTTCTTGAAAAAGGTGCAGAAAACAATCTGTTTGGGTATAATTAATTCTAAATAGTGATTCATCCCAACCAAATCAAGTAAAACCAATTGGGTTTTAAACTTAGTCCCCCAACTGGACCAAACCACTTGGGTTTGAGCTTGTTTGTCCAGCCCCCGAAGTTTAGTTTTCTGTCAACCCCCCATTCATTACCAGAGTCATCATTTGTACTGGACTTACAAGAATTAGAAGGTGACTCTTTCTTCTTTCCTGATGGAGATTGAAATTCTTTACGTAGAGGATCCCTATTTAACGAGGCGCAGTTAAGGAAAGCTTTTCACCAAGCTACCTGTTCTGTTTTATGTGTTATTGAAGGCGGTAGTTCATTTGTTTGAACTTTATTAGTCCCCCAACTGGACCAACCACTTGGTTTTTAGCTTGTTTGTCCACCCCACGAAGTTTAGTTTTATGTCAACCCTCCATTCCTTACCAGAGTCATCATTTTTACTGGACTTCCAGGAATTAGAATGCGACTCTTTCTTCTTTCCTGATGGATATTGAAATTCTTTACGTAGAGGATCTGTATTTGACGAGGCCTAGTTACGGGAAGCTTTTCACCGACCTACCTCTTCTGTTTTATGTGTTATTGAAGGCGGTAGTTCGTTTCACCGAGTTTAGTTTTCTGTCAACCCCTCATTCATTACCAGAGTCATCATTTTTACTGGACTTTCAGGAATTTGAAGGTGACTCTTTCTTCTTTCCTGATGGAGATTGAAATTCTTTGTAAATTGATCCCTATTTCAACAGCCCCAGTTAAGGGAAGCTTTTCACCGAGCTACCTGTTCTATTTTATGTGTTTTAAGTATTCACATAATTGAACATACATTAATCCATTCATTAATCCAGAACATTCATTAACTCATTGCAATTCAATAAAGAAAGTCATGAACTAATAACTGTAAATTACTATAAATGTAGTTATTTCATAAACTTCAGGTTCATAAAACAAATACTTGAAATACATCCATACGTTAGATGAACAACAACATTGTCTTACACTCCAGTAACGAACATACGACACAACGTACATACAAACATATATGAAAGATAACGGTGTTTGATTTCTTATTCCTCATCTGACATGTAGTAGTCAGAGAGATATTTTTCATTGTTTAAGACATTATTTCGCTCAGTCACTAACAAATCTCTGTTGTTTGCTTCTGCCATTTCGGTGGCTAGCTGAAGCATGAAATGTCGACATCTCCGCATCAACATTCTATTGTTCTCCTTCTTAATTCTACTAACTGCTTTTTCATAGTCACTCATATTTCATCTAGCCATGGTAAATGAATGACGATGAGGTACCCGTGCCCCAAAGTTACGTAGATCATTATACAATCCTTCTTGCTCTGTTACCCTGAACGCCCATTCTGCTCGGATACCAGCATAATAATTCTTCGGACTCGAGTACTTTTCGCTCTTGTAGTCATTGGTAAATGGAGGTAGCAGCCACACTTTCGAATTTCTTTGCCGGCGTGAAGTTCCTGCACCTCTTGAAGACATTGTTGATAAAATAAAAAAATTAATAATAATAGTAATTGTAGATATATTACCATTGTTATGACTTCAACAAACATCATACTGGGGTATTTATAGACATCATAGCGGGGGTTAACTAGAGATGATATGGTGACGATAATGCATGCTAGGGCACTATGGAATAAGTTATACACGTGATATTATTTTATGTTATTCATTTCATGTAATTTTGAGTACCCATGACTTTGTGTACCTGTGATGTAGTCACGGACGTGGTTGTCAGATAAAATCATAATTGTAGGCTAGAGAATCACAATGCAATCCCTTCATATTCGAGCAGTGAGTTGTCAAATAAAACAAAATGCAGTGAGTTGTCACATCGCCACATGAAACTATTTTGTCATGCTTACTTTTGTAATATAGTACGTAGTTACTTGGAATTGACGATTTCAGTACATATAGGTGTTTTAAAAAAATTATAAATGAAATCAAAAAATGAAACAACGGCTTTAATTTTCTTTGTTTTAAAGTAATATTGTTCATAAACAACTATGAAACAGAGTGCAAGTGAATACACAACCGTCCAACTCACTTCGACCTACAAAACTATCGTTGGTTTTTTCACCAAAATAATAAAATGGTCACCTGATATGTAAACACGATTGGAACTTTGCAGCCTATATTTTATCTTATTTTCACTTAATGAACTTCATAGTCATCCCATTTTCATTGTTATTACACAACCGTCCATCATGTTTTTTTCACCAACATAATAGCATTTTCTGCTTCTTTTCACAGTCGTATTAATGTGACTTAGATGAATTCTGAAATGTGAGGAAAAAACAAAGTATGTAAGTTGCGCTGCAGAAAGTCACATGCATCACGTAATGTAAGGAAAAAAGTCACAACGTATACAAGCATGGCAAAGTCAGAAAGTCACATGCATTACTGCATCACTGCATCACTGTATAAAGTGACATGCATCACTGCATCACTGCACAAAGTCACATGCATCACTGTCTCACTGCACAAAGTCAGATGCATCACTGCATCGCTGCACAAAGTCACATACCTACCTACTGTGCCCATTGGAATTATGCAATTCATACAAATTTTGAGGGGGTGTCAGAACAAAATAACAATAAATTAATAACCATTACAATACACCTAAAAAGTAAAAAAAATTGTTAAAAAATAACAAATTAATAAATACATAAAAGTAAAAAACATTGTAGAAAAAGCGGTTTGAACAATGGGTAGAAAAATATATTATAGAAAAATATTGTAATGTGAGGAAAAAATACACTTATTTTGATCATCCCAAACAACCTCTTAATTTTCAACTTCCATTTGAAAGAAGGTAAAGTTACATTTTTACAGTAGCCAGGCTGACACCATCTGCGGCACAATAGCTGATGCTACAGGCCTTTGATTCGTTCATGACTTGACAAAAGTGGAGTCCTGGCAGCTGAATGCACTGTATAAGGTCAGTGGCATGCATGTGATCCAACAAGAAATGCTCATAAATTGGTTGAGACAAAATATTATAATCAATTAAAATATTTTAGTACTTAAAATTGTAAGTATATTTCAATGCAATATTGTAGTCAAAATTCAGGCTGTGTTCAGTTATATTTGTCAATTACATTTTTACCCAATTTTACGGGCGTGGTGTTTGTTTTGCATTTTTAAATTATAATTTCACATTTATTTTTTAAAAAAAAATTCAGGCAGAGAAATTTGACTAATTCAAACGTTTAGTCGGTTGATCAACTTGCTTGTTTTTATTTTTCAGAAAATTCTACTTTCTTAATTTTCGTGTTTTTTTTTATTGAATTTTTTTAATATGTTAAGCAATTTTTTTACTTTTTAGACACACCTAACATAAATACACTTAAAAAGTAAAAAAATTGTAAACAAAATCTTTTAAAAATTCACTAAATACCAAAAATATTAAAAAAAATACAAGTATTCAGTACATTTTTTGTATTTTCATGTATTTATTAATTTCTTGAAATAATTTTTCACAAATTTTTTACTTTTTGTTTTCAAATAATAATAAATTATGCAATTTATAAAAGTCGAAGTGACAACTCTTATCAAGTTGATGCATAGTTGTTCAGGTCATCAAAGTTGACGTGACAACTCTGATGCATAGTTGTCATAGTTGTTTACAATAATTTCATACATATAGCTACTATGTGTATATATGGTATAAATATCGCATCATACCACAACAAAAGTTTTACAGCTATTTCGAGCGATATCATCATGAGATATACGATGGTTGATCTATATTCAGCAATGGGTCGCTATTGGGTTGCAGATGGAGATGAATTTCAATACCCATTAAATCCAAATTTGCGTTACTCACGTGGCACCGTCAATACCATGAGAGCTGAGTGGGAATTTCGCATAACTCGAGCAAACGTTCTCGTTGAGTTATGTCGTGAAGTTAATATTAAATTTCCTCGCCAGTTAGCCATGCGTATACCAACTGACACTCCACAATTGTTGCAAAGGGCATTGCATCGTATCCGCAACGAAGTTAATCGCATGACCCAATGTTTGTAAAGGTCCTCACTAATGAAGACCGCAAATGAGCGTACCGAAGATGGGTTAATGGATGATGCACACCAGTACTATGCGTGGAGCATAGATGTTATGTATGAATCTGATATTGAGATATCAGATGATGATGATAATGAATGAAATTGTTTGGATGAATGACCAAACCATTTATGTTGTAATGAATTTGTAATGCTTATCCACGACTTATCAATGAAGGGAGATATTTCAATTGTTTTTAGGCTTGAACAAACATATTTTTTAGGCATGAACAAACATATTTTTTATTTTATGTTTTTATGGGTTGTTTAAACATTTTGTTCAAACCAAACGCGTTTGTAATTTATGTTTTTCTAAAAATAAACAAAAATCAGTTTTTAATTTTTTTTTAAACATAAACCAAAAACGTAAACGTTACCAAACGCTACCTTATTTATTTTTATTTTAGGGTTTAAGATTTATAATTTAATTCTTCAAATTTATTTAAACTTCAATTTTATAAATGGTTGTCTCAATTTGTAAAATTGAGGAAAAATTGTAAATTACTATAAATAATGCACAGACTACGGATAATGAGAGAGAGGTAGAGATGTGAAAGAGATTTGTGTGATTCATCAATACAAGTAAGAATAAAAAATTGTGAAATTATAATTGCGAATAAATAAGTATGACACATTTATATCAGCTGTACAAGTTTGATTTACAAAAACTATAACAATTACCACAAAAAAAAAACTATACAGTCCATATCACAACCGCTAATGCCCTAACCTGCCCCCAGTCCCACAACCCCGACCGTGGACCTCCCTCCTCGGTCTCCTGCAGTAGACTCTCTGAATATCTGGCACTCCCTCCCCTGCATGTGGCCCTCCACTGACTGCATGTGGAGCCTGTGAGTGTGACCCCCCTCTCCTGCATCTGC